>KL269316.1:31717-49575 GCA_000699545.1 Podiceps cristatus | reverse complement strand
AGGCAAAAAATTTAAAAAAAAAAAAAAAAAAAAAAAAAAGTTTTAAAAAGAAAGAGATACTATGAAGATATCCACACCAGTCTGTAGGCTTCTTGAAGAAAGAAAAATCATATCTTCATGTAGGAAAATGAATTATCAGAATTCAGGGAAGAAAGGAATAACTGCTTAATCTTATTATGCTACCCTTTGGTATGCTAAAAAATGACTACATAGAAGAGAAACAAAAGTTATAGCAAAAGGAACTTAATGATTTTAAGGACAGAATATAAGCTTCAGAAATTTTTATTGCCTTGTATATCCTTAATGAACTGTATCTTCCTCTTTTAACAAAGTGAAGCATAAAAAGTGTGTATTTGACGGCTAGCTGTTGGTTTCGGGACAAGAATCTATAAAACTGCTATATAAAGCAGTTGGACTGAAAATATCTCAATTCACTATAGTAAGTAGTACCATATAGCAATATTCTCTTAGAGCCATATTCTCTTCTCTGGTGAATGAATACACCTATGGATCAAAAGCTAAGAGGCTGTTCTTTACTGCAAACTGCCTCAGAGAATTTATTCCTGGTATTCAGGAATGTTAAGCAGCCTCCCCAAATAATCACACCAAAAATATGGGCTAAAATGTGAAGATTCATTACTGTCTTCACTTTTACTTCCTTACTAAGTATATGCTGAAAACAACACAATTTGCACTATTTCATGACAACTACATTTCATGACATAACTACTGTTTTTTCACAAATCAATTCTTCCTAAACTGAGCAGCAATTATAAAGGTTAGAGAAAGCTTTAAAAGTACTAATTTAGATCTCCCCCTTCCAGAAGCTTTTGCTTTCTTTTCTAAAGTTGTTTTCATTTCTCTAGTAGTTAGCCTTCCAAAGATTTGAATCTGACTGGGAGATAGAATTCTATTTTCAATGCAATTTCAAAATCTCAATGCCTTTTGTACCAAAGACACTTTGTACCCCTCCACAAACTAGGTTAACATTACAGAGGTGGAGCCCAAGTGTCAATATTCACATATGGTTCAAAAATTTAATGTTTGCCACATATTTTGAATGTTGAGTTTGAGGACAAGTAGAATGAAATTCCCAAAATTGATTTTATTCAAATTATGTAAGGTTGGGCAACTTTACACCATTTCTAGCACTTCAAGAATTGATCATCTTGTCATACTAACTGTTCTCATAACACTTCATCTCTCTAGATCAGAAGAAAATAGTCTTTTCACTTTTTGAATGTTACATAACAATGTTCAGTTCTAATCCAACTATAAATACATTTTAGCAAAGCTGTTTCTCAAGATCTCTTCATGATTAATGCCCTTGGAGAGAGGATGCTGGGCCAGCCAGACTTGTTTAATCCTTTTGGTTGAATCTTAACACTCCACTGGTAACTGACCAACTGTCTCCCAGTTGGCACAGCAATGTGCAAACTTGGCAGCCATCTAGTTCTCACGAAAAAAATGGAAGATGTTTTAGCAAAGCTGTACAGAAAAGGTAGGCTTCTACAGGAGTATCCTGATGGTAGGATAGAACCTGATTTATATGTCATTTTCAGGGCAATGATCTGCAGAATATTATCCTACAAGGAGCTATTAGCTTCTGAAGTTGCTAGGCCAGGGGAAACAGGGTAAATGAGTCCATACTGAATTGAAAAGGGTAAATTAGTAGACATTAAATTAGTCTGAAAAGAAACAAGCAAACAAAGAGTAATCTAGCAAGCCAGAAAAGAGGAGGACAAAACATCTTTGACAAACTATGACACAGTTCATATTAGGAAAGGCCACTAGTCATTAGAATATCTTCTAAACAAATTCATGGATTTTCCCTTGTAAAAGGTTCCCAAACACCCACTAACATCAGGAAAATCTGTTGCATTACATTAATTCTGTATTTCTGCAATTATATTGCAGAACATTAAATATTCTTCGTTAACGAACAAATCTAACAAACCTTATTCACATCCTTTTTCCCATTGTCTCTGGTAAGACTAGTTACAAGTGCAAGGACTACTTTTAGGAGGAAAAATTGTGGGTTAATGCTTACAGATTGAAGAAAAAAATATATTAAATTTCAGGAACAGGAGGCAGTCACATAACTACCTGCTTGATTATAATGTGTATGGGTAACAGCTTACATTAAGAGCATGTATGAGGTTGCACATTCAGCCTTAACTTTCAGATTTCTATAATGAAGTTACTGCAATGTACAAAATAATGTTGAATTAATGTGTTGGGTTTTTTTTTTTTTCTTTTTCTTTTTCCACTTAATTTAAATTTCATTCCTCATGAAATTTCAGGTCTAGGAAAAAAGTTAAGATAGACTTATGTAAAAATGTTTGGGGGAGGTAAAAAAACCTTGTGGGTTTTTTTTTTTTTTTTTCAATGTACAAAAATGAGTTCAGTTACAGTGCAACTCTGGGCTAGATTGTTTTACTCAGATGATGTTCTATTTCTTGCCATTGTCAGCTGTTGTTAGACCCTTTAGAATTCACAGTGACCCTAAACTTCCCTTGCTTTTCATTTTCTGATTAAGAAGTTCTCTTATGCCCCTAAGTAGTAAATATTAACTGCTGTAAAATATCATTTCAGTAAAAGAGCTCAGTATTTAACTTAAATACATTAGCATTACTTAAGCATTCATGACACCCACAATCAAATGCATTCAGCACTGCTCACACTTGTGGCTGTGTGAAGGCACTGAGCCAGTGGGTTTTGGAGATTTCTCATCTTATCCTAGACCAGGACAGTACTGAAAAATCATACTGACATAACTGATCAGGAAGTCACACTCTGCAGAGTTGATGGGAATAAGATAGACAGTTTAAAATTAAAACTTATGAAGGCCATACCAAAGACAGATGTAGGGGGAATGGCTACTCTCATGCCACAGACGCTATTCATTTGCATTATAAACAAGTCAGAGCCTCAAGTAGGCTCCCTGGACTTCAGAGTGCTCTTCCACATTTGTACAAGCCTCCTAATGTAAACATTGTATGGCCTCCTAATGTAAACATTATGAACAAGTCACTAATGCAATTTTAACAGCCAGAGCTCAGAAGTATGTATTAATTATCAAATTCAGTGTCTTCTACTGCACAATAATTCCCTTTGACATATTTTTGATTACAACAGAGATGTAAAGAAATTCAGCCATTTTTTCTGTGAGAATTCTGAAATGTTTTAAACCTATCATTACTGGACAGACTTTCCTTCTACTCAGCCAGAGCTTCCTCTTTCTCAGCTACAAATAGATACAGTTATGGGTACATGGTTACATATGCTGAAAAATTGTCTTGTCTCCTACAGGTAATAACTGACTTGAGTTTTTAATTCAGCTAAATTGTAATCAGATAACCCGACCTTCAGGTTATCAATTAGTAATATTTTGTTCACACATTTGAGTGCTGTAATCAGGTATACATACCCCTTCATATAAAATTGTGAGATTAAGTTAACAATTAGATTGAGCTGCTTTGTCATTTAACAAAGGCTGCCTCTGGACAGACTGATTTCTCCTTTTATTTTATACTTCATATTCTAGTCAAAACTAATAGTTTCAGAGAGTACATCACTTTATAAATGGAACTAGTGCAAGGTGGAAAACCAACGCATGACTATTAACAATTATTCAATTATTTTGAAAAAGAAAGAAAAGTTAAATTATGCAAGTCTGTGAAGCCTCATGAAGATGCAGAAGCATACATACAGTCTCTGAGGGCCATCAAATGCTATACAAAGGCCTTATCCATTGCACTTTGCAATCCTTAGCATCCTCCTCCTATCATCCTGTTTACAGAATTCCTTAACCTGTGAAAAAATATCTCACTGTTGAAGAAGCACTGGCTACTTCTTCTGAGGTGGTGAATGTCTCGGTACAGGCAGCTCTGCCCGTGGGCCTAGAAAGCAGTTTGCTCATAGTGAGGCCACTGCAAACAAAATAATACCAGTGCCCCTGATCTAAACAGCCACTATTAAGCACAACGAGTGGTGCAGTGGATAGATGCTGAATGAATTAGCATGTAAGCCCACACAGTTAACAAGGAACTGCCTTTTAGGGCCTAAGGCACTGGTTGCACATTTGTACAAGCTCTCACTACATCAGAGGAATGGCTTCAGGCAACTCAAGCATAGCAAAATTTAACATCTTTTTCTGGAGTCCTACAGGTGTGTCTGAACATTGATCTATCAAGTTCCCATCTAGTTCATCCTTTCTCTTCCATGAATTGTGACAGATAAAGTTTTTATTTTATACATGTTCCTGCTCAAAAAAGCCAATAAAATAGAAATTCTAAAAGTTAGCAACATGTTACAGTTGCTAGGATCTTGAGATTCCTATTAACACAAGTGGTACTTCTGTGTGAATCATCACATCTAAAGTTCTTGTAATTTAGTTTACAAACCTAAATACAAATGTTTCAGCACACTTAATGCTTCCAGTTCTAGCCACTGCTTTTTGGGTATTTTGGTATTAAAGTCTCCTGCTATAGTTAAGAACACTAGAAAGCAGTGGGTCAGTCAGAGCTGGAAAGGAAAATATTTAGCCATTCATACTGTTATTTGAATGCTTGTAATTTTCCTTTTTTTTTTTTTTTTTTTTTTACTTTTCAGACAAGAATGCAAAATGAATATTAACTAGGACCAAAAGGATCATTTGACTAGTTATTAACAAGCGTATCAGAAATGTATCCTTGAAAGCATATACTTTCATATTGGGCCAGGGCATTTACCAAATTACAAGGTATTTGAAGTACATTGAAATTTCAAAGCAGGAGAGGTACATATAGCTTTTACAGAGTATCTGACAACTTCCATTTAATTTGTAGCATGATATGCCCATGGATAGGTTACACATTTTAACACAAAGAACTGATTTATCTTGCTTTGACTATAGCTTTTATCCATTCACTGATAAATTGAATTTCACACAGGTTTACAGTAGATAAACACAAAACAGTACCAATTGAAACAAGCCTTCAGATTTTCTCAAACTGTTACAACAACTTGCAGTGCCAGTGCCCTACAAAGAAATGGTTACTTCAACATTTAGAGGACTGAAATCTTCTGAATATTTAATTTTTTCTTTATAAATCAGTGAAAGCCTGCAACATCAATTACTTCTCCCTGGCATAAGCTTGCAGTGGGAATTGTACCTGGTCACACCAAGACTGATTTCAGTCCTACACAGGTGCGTGAGGCTAAAGCAGAAAAGAACTTGTGCTCCCACAGCACAGATAATAGATAAGCAGTACTAGTAGGCAATCTGAAATAAAGTTAATACCAACAGTCTGCTTTACTGGAATTATCCTAACACTGTTTTCAGATAGATTTATATCAAAATTCTCTCTACCTTTAGAATTAAGTTGGATATTGGCTCCTCCAGAGCCCAGCTCCTCTTCTGCGATATTTCTCCTTTCCTTCTTGTCTCATTCACTGTAATTCTTTCTCTGTATTCTTTCTAAAGACGTCCGTAAAATTCTGTTCCTGGTCAACAAGTGAGTCCTGAAAATTAATCCCAGGAAAACCCAGAATAGTAAGACTAAAAGGAACTAAGAAACATACAGTAAGCTAAAAGGTACACATGCAGGTTAGTCTGTCCCAAACAAAACATGAAAGGCCATCCTGGATTCTCTGTGTGATACTGGCCATTCTTCTAGACAACCACTTTGGAATGAATTACAATATAGTAAACAAGGGTTTAACACATTAAAAAGAAGAAAGGAAAAAAAAGGCAGAAAAAAAGGCTCTAGGATTCTGACTACTGTAACACGAGTTTATCCTAATGGAAGCAAGCCATCCAGTCATCCATCACTATCTCTGACAACTTTGATCTATTAGGGCAGCTTCTACGTTCAACAAATGACAATGCACCAGGGCTGTTGACAGAAAAAATCTGTTCCAGTTCGTACCTTTGCAACACAGGCTGGAGTGGAACACAGACTGGAGTGGGAGAGAAGTGTTGGGGGAGATTTTGGTGAGGAACTTTCTAGGGAACTAGGAAAGGGAGAATGATAATTGTCAGTCTTGGCCAGAAAAGGCAACTTTTTTGCTTTCCAGGGATTTCTGCTTTGCTAGGATGTATGACTACATTGAGATAAATTGCTTGGCGCAAAGAAAGAGGTGTCTGTGGTAGAAGAAAACAAATATAACTGAGGAAGAAAGAAAGAACTCTCCAGAAGGGTGCACTACAACACTCATGATAAGTCCTGGTTTTCTAAATCAAATAACCCAACAGAAAGACAGTACTGTTTGTAACACATGGGTAACAACACTTACCTAACAAACTTTAATTGAAATGTAACAACACAGAAGAGTGAAAGGCAAGCATGCTCATGGGATTCTGTTTCATGCTTTGATAATGTCAAATATTGCCTGTAATTCAAAAGCAGTAACAGTCAAACTCGGGGTAAATATTTTTTACTCGTTTTTTAGCAAACTTTGAATAACCAAATGTCTCCATGACAGAGAGTCAATTAGAAGAAAACAGTGCTAAAGGGCACTCTAAATTAAAAAAAAAAAAAAAAAAAAAAAAAAAAGTTGAAAGAAGTTTCTTCCAGCAGTGGGGCAATAATTCTCCCCCATATTTTAAGCCGTTTTTAAAATCCTTTATGACTGCATAAAGGTTTCAGTGATCACTGAATTCTCTGTTAGGTGCCATGGAATCACTCCAGATTTAAGGATCTGACATTTATCCTTTGACGGTCTTCCCTCTATGGATAACACGTATCTGAACTATCTTTGCCTATATGTATCAAAAGTTATATACCTACCATATGGTTTTAGCCCTAGACTTTGGCCTGCTGAGCTCTTTGAGCCACTGTGACTGTGTCCACTACTCTCAGCTCAGAGATCACTGTTCCTCAGCTGGGACCATAGCTGGGCTGAGGAGATCCCCCCTCTTCTTTGGGAAGTAAGCTGTAGCTGACTGCTGCCAGCTACTGCCACCTCCCTTCACCAGACCAGAATGCCTGCCTCTAGCAACCACGCACAGTTGGTTAGGGGCATCACTTCTCAGCAACAATGCACTTGCTGTCCAAACTGCAGAAGGGACTCACCTCTAACCTGAGGCATTGAAAGCATCTCAAAACGTAGGTTAGGGATTGTTATAGCCAATGGTAAGGATTTAGCAGTGTTAATAAGGGAGAACTCATAACCCAAACCCAGATTATGATCCAGGCTTAAAATGCTATGAAACCATAGTCCTCACGTAGTATTATTTTCCTTGCTTGCTTGATATTCTTTTCATTCTCTCTCTCTGTTCCTATGTACTTCAACAACAGAAAGGCACAGCACAGCTGGTTTTTTCCAAATGCTGAATAAACTAGTGGTTACATTAAATAAGAAAGCTAGCACGCAAAAGTTACCTCCACATTCAACTGTTTTCAGATCCTTAAAACAGATATATCAGTTTTGAATATTGACAAGGACTTCCATCTGGCTGAGAGCAAGAGTGGCTAACATACATATAATCCAATGCATAATTAAGAAGATAATGATAAACTGGTCCCTGACCACACAGAGCAAAAGTTGGTGAGGCCATGACTGTACCTAAATGAGCATCTATTTGCACTATAAGATTGCCTTAGTTGTACCGTATATCAAGGGCCATTCACTGCTGACATAAAAGTGTTCTCAGCCCCTTGTCCTCATTCTTGCCAATTCCTAAGCACTGACCAAGGACTGATCAGGCTAAACCAAATATATATTAAATATGATATTATTACCTATATATCATTAATTTCTCTGACACATGTAATCTGTACAGGTCGCAAAACAGACTTTTTCAGCACTATCAGGATTTGCGCTACAAAGCAAAGAATTTCTTAGAGCAGGCAGGGCATCTGGCCTGAAGCAGTTGCAAGGTATACAGACAGTACATGACAGAGTATAGGAAGAGGCCATCCACTGGCTTTCAACTTACACTTTTCTGGTGCATTTTCTTGATGAGTTCTTTCTTTCTCTTCTAATTAGTGACTGCGCAAATTACATCATTCAATCTGCACTATGTTTTAATGTAATCCTTAAACGTGGCTGTTGAGAATAGTGGGGAAAAGTATCATGTAGCAATTCCATAGTCGCATAATTTATTGGCAAGGATTTGAATTTGGCTCTCCCACAATGTTAATAAATGCCACCACACAACTAGCCTATGGATTAGTTTGAGAAAGGCTTATCCCAGTTTCTCCTGTTGGAGCTGTTCCACTGTGTAAGCTGAATATTAATTAGAGCAAGAATTTGAAAAAATGGTTTGCAGGCAGGTGAGCACCAAAAACACATCTTCTTAGTCCATCTCTCTCTCTCCTTAACAGCTGAAAAACCTTTCATCTAAGAGCTGTATTCTTACACAATGCTTAAGGATTAATGAATCAGGATTTCTGATAAAGCCAGTTAAACCAGAATTCCTGACCAGATCTGACACACAACCTTCATTTCCCTAGGGACCTGAAATATCCAGTAGCACTTTTTTTGTAATGCCTAACCCAATTTGAGAAAGTCTGATTAAATGAGGCAGAAACTAGATACATGACTCTGATTCAGAGTTTACAGACTACATTTCAGAGAGATCTCATTTTAACAAGCTAATTAATTTACACTAAATAAATTTACTGAGGAGGAACTGTAAGACAGCTTATTTTAAATAGTGAAATGTATATATTATTTAGTAAAGGAACCAACTTATTATAACAGACAACTTTGGGAACCCATCATCAAGTAAGGAGGAGTTAAAGATGGCTTAAAACTTGCTCTCCACTGAAGAACTATGACAAGCTTTTAGTAGACATTGCTATATGAAAGCAGAGAATGTACAAATTGAAAACTACTGTTGCTAGGGTCAATGCAACTGGATTTTGTTTCCCCTTTGTACGGTTTCTAACCTCCAATTATCTCTCTAAACCATCTAATATTATAATAATATTTTATAAATGTGTAATATCACGTTGGTAGTAATTAATTAATATATATTGTATACAAGTTTGTGAGATATAAACACCTTTGTATTTTTAAAGTTGTTAATTAGAGCTAACTAAACACCCTGGACAATGGCTCCAAGTATTCACAGATAAGACCAAATCCTGCTGATGAAAAAGCAATTGTGATAAAATGTTAAGTCTATGTCTTTGCTAAAGATGAAATAATGAAAATAAAAAGACTGAAAGCAAAACTCATACATAAAGCCCTCTAGAGGAGAGAACAGAAGGCAGAAAAAGCCTCATATCAGAGGTTCAGTCACTGCTTTTAAGACATTTGGCTATGAATCCTCTGATATGATTAAATTATTACAATTTAATACACTTCTTAAGGAACCCTTGAGGCTGTCTTTCCCTTGTCAACTTCACCATAGAGCAAACATAACTCTATAGAAGGGCATGTGCATGCTGAGCTTACTTTTTTGAGTGAGAAAAGAGTTTGACCATTTTCCACGTACATTGATTCTTATGCACAGAAACATTTCAATGACATAATGTGAGGAAACCACATTTCAGTGCTGGAAGGGTATTGGAATAGGGCTGGGCAGTTACTACAGGAAATCAGGTAATCTTGTGATAGCAACACTACAAACAAAGCAGGAGTCCCTGGTTTTGTTCCTGTTTCCCACTGAAGGTATACAGAGGACATACTGATAATTGTCTGGACAATTAATACCCATCTGACCTCAGTTACAGACACTGGAGACATCTCTATGCTACCCTGCCATCAGATCTGCAATCACAAAGTAAACACGTATTCTGTCTCTTTTTGTACATTTTGGTCTGCAATTAGTTATAATATGGTTCGCTACCACATCTGCTTTCCCTCCCAAATTCCCTTTTCCTGTTTATCTTGCTCCTTCTTTTCTCTATCTTTTGTTTGTTTCTTTGAAGTTCTCTCTGGCATTTTTGTCTGATGGGAAAAAATAATTACCACACCTACAATAGTTTTTATGAGCAATTCTGCTTATTTAATCTTAATAGGCTTATGGGGCTCCATCAAGTCTATCAGCTGGGGTAAGGTTCTTCAAAGGTTAAAAAAAAAAAAAAAAATTAGAAATTGAAACATCATTTGGATATATGTCCTACATTCTGAACCTAGAAGAACAGCTAGGAGTCTGATCACAGCTATCTCAGAAAGCCTATGAAACATCACTGCTTGAAGAGTTCTTGGATCTTGCATCTCTGAATGCTTCTTTTGGCAAGTTGGATAGAAAAAATTCTGGAACGAGTCCGTGTGTCCAGGAACACATCTAACACTTCTTCTGAATATCTTGCACGAGCTCCAGTTCTTGTCTGACCCTAACTGCATCCCTGAATTGACTATAAACAAGGCTAAATCCTAAAAAGACAATCTAGTTCAATGCTCGGCCCACTTTTTTCAGTTTGTCCAAAGAGTAAAATAGAAAATAAACCAATCCAAAACTACAGCTCCTGTAAATCTGGCAGAACTTCCTCAAAAAAACCTCTATACATGTCAACACTTCCTTCTGGACAGGTTCAAAAAATTATCTTTTTAACATGGTCAAACAAAAGACAACTGTCTGAGAAAAGTTGCCAGTGCTACAAATTTTTCAGCAAGAAGACATTGCCAAAACCAAAATGGGACAGTGAACTTTATGAACACATTTGTTTCATGAAGCTATCTTATACAGACTAAGAATAAAACTGAGTTATAAGCATACCCTAATCATGTTACTTGCTTTTGAGAACACAATCTGAATATTTGGATTGTTCAACCTATAAATTCCACCTTGTGTGTGTGTTTGTGTGTGTGTGTCCCCGATGTTTATGTGCTCAGAAAAAATGAGGGAAACATCCTAAATTTTAGGAATTTAAATGATTGACACAATTCATTTTCATTAAATCTCTTGTTTCAGTCTTAATTTTAAAAACCCCAAACAAACAAAAAACGCCACAAAAAAATATACCACCCCTCCAGAAACCTCTACTTGACCTGAGATTTGAACCTGACCTAGAACTTTAATCACAAGACAGCCAAGAAACATATTAGGAAGATTAGCACAAGTAACATAGACATTATGGTAAATATTTTCTCTCAGAGTGATTATACTGGAAGTATCTTCTGATGAGCACAGGTTTTTTTTGGTGAAGAACAGTTTACCATGGCAATTGTAGTCACCTTCTTTATTCCATATTCACCAAGTTGTCTTTGTTACATTTGGTGGATTTTTTTTTTGAGGGGGATTTTTTTTGTGTGTGCATGTTTCTTTCCCCCCCCCCCCCCCCATGGATATCACCCAGTATTTCCCTCCATATATTTTATATTAATTCAAACAGTGAGTTCTTCCTGCAAATCATTCCTGAAAAGAATCTTTACATTCTTACATAATATCTTGTCTGATAGTTGGCATTTTGTCATTCAGTCTTAAATGAAGCCTCAGGGCTAAGACAGTTCCTCAGCTTCCATACTTCTGACATTGGTACATAAGATTGTGAAGAATAGGGACAAAATAATTCACTGACATGTTTCACTTACTTGTCTAAGTCTAATGATGCCAGTTGAAAAGCTACACTGCAGCATGGCTTGACATACTTAACCTGTTTTTCCTTAATAGTATCAAGCTGTTTCATCTGAGCCACAATAAAGCTTCCAGTCAAGATAAAATCCGTTACCCTGTGTTGTATTGCACAGACCTTGTCTCTTTTCTGTTTGCTGATCTAAACTGAAACCGCTGAAATTGACTGTTTTGGTTTGGCTATCCCTCAGTGGTGATGGAAGTTGAATTCTGAAGAGGTCTGTATTTGGAAAAATGCCAAATAGTAGTTCTCGCTGTCTGTTTCCTCCCTTTCTCTGTTAACATGTTTGTTTGGCTGTAGTACAACTGTGTGACCCATAAAGTGAGCAAACTGCTGTTGCTATCAGTGTAAGTTTACCCCTGTATATTTAGGTCTTCTTACTACCTGATGCTCTATTGCAACTTTCTGTGGATCCTCTGTGGTTTTAGATGTCCTGTCTGCTTGCTTTGCTTTTGTTTGATGCCATTTTAAGGCTAGTTATTTTAATCTCCCCTTTTGCTGCAGTATTTTTTGATTTGATAGCTCTTGATCTAATGTCTGACAAATTATGAATAAATGCTAGACAACCTGTGTTTTCAGTTTTTACCAGCTGTAAACTCTGTTGCTTTACCTCCTTGCCATATTTTCCCTAAAAAAACCCCTTAGTTTTAACTGCTTACAACCAGCGCATCATCACCTGTCACGATAGTTTAAGGGATAAGGAAATTAATGTCTGGTATAGTAGTATAGAGAGCACATTTCTTTGCCCTTTAATCTTAAAAGGGTTATGACTATGATTAACAAGCTAATCTTATGATTTGTATTAATGTTTTACTAAGCAAATGATTGGTTGCATCACTGAACTTAGTCCATTCAAGATGCAAAACCCCCACAATGTCCCTAACAGGAAATGGAATACTGTCAGGTCTGTTTTCAAGAAGCAAATTTGTGCTTGTCGGTTCTGTTTTTCCTTTTTTTTATTGTTGTGGTTTGTGGGGGTTTTTTTGTTTTTGTTTTTGTTTTAAATTCTCTATCCATCACAGCAAACAAAATATAAGCAATGAGAAGGATGACTGTCACTTCCTCATTGCCAAGAGATCCAGTATTTCCACAGAGTCAATGGCTAAATTCCTCACTGACGTAAGACACCAAGTAGGTGCTGTCCTAAAGCACTCACAAGCTGAACAGAATTGATTCATTTGAGCCAATGCTTGGGACCTGAGGGACAATGCAATTTACTGCACTTAGACGACTTAAGTTACATAAAATGGGATGACAATTTATTTTCGGTATCTTGCTGAACCAATACAAATTCCTCTACTTAGGCCAGTCACTAAACAACAATACAACTATGTCTTTTAGCACTCTGGTGCCAAAGTAATGTCCCCTTTAATCCTGACATCATAAGACCTGCACTAGCACAGTTTAGAGATTTTTAAAGAAATAAATACATGAACAGCAGGTAACATTTGTATTTGTGAATGCTTGCTATTGGCATTGAAACCAGACTCTCCCACAGGTCTTTGGAACTATTTAGCTTCATACACATGAGAAGCCCACTTATTCTATAATTCTCTAAGCACAGAATTTGCTGCATAAGTATCAAGGTCAACATGAATGGTCACGTGTGAGTGGATTTGTATTTTGTTTGCATGTATATATATTTATAAACACACCTGAAATCTGAAATCCACATGAAATTTTGAGAGATTTATGTCTTCCAATTAAGTGAAATGTTTGAAAACGTTTTGATTGATTACTGCTACATCATCTTCCAGAACACAAATAAAGTACTGTACAGCAACTTAGATCCATACAGAGAGCCTCCTTTCTTGTCATCTAAACTCAGACACATGATAGTTTTAATATTTAACCTTTAGTGGCACCTTCCAACAATCCCAAGTGCTCTCAGGGCTGGGCTGCTGAATCTCAAAACTATTCTTTCACCAAATTCCCAAACCTCAGATCTCACTAGACAGTTTCTATATGAAAGCAGTAACTGTCAGCTAAAAACTCTGAAGCACATTAAAAATTTAAGGAAGCATAGACTAAACTGAATATAGCAATGAAACAAGTTATGTAAAGATTATATTCTGTTTGTATCTTCATTTCCATAATTTAGGCAAAAAAAATTCCTTCTGTTTTCATATTTACATTAATTTGCTGTACTATTTCTTTTCCCTGCCTTTGCATTGCCACAGAAGTCAGTCAGTCTTAAATCTATGGACTACAAAGAATGTGAGTCCTGCAAATAAGCGGTTTCTGGTAAGAGTTTTAACCTCTCAGTTATAGAAATCCATGATTAAGGAACACAGTTCTGAGTTTTCATTTAGAAAGAAAATACAAAGAAAAAAACCCACTTATAAAAAAATAATTATGTGGATTATACATGGCCAAGGCAAGGAAGAGAGTCAAGTTCACCATCCTGGAAAAACACTCAGTATGTTAAAAATACCATATGCTAAAAACTGGGACAAAAAAAACCAAACCAAAACAAAACAATTTCTGAGTTGATAAACTGATTTTAACCAACATTTCTAACCGAAATGATTTCTTAACATTTTACCAAGCTCCTATAAGCTTAGCATTGTTGACTGTCACTAAGAAGAGGAAGAAAAAGACACAATGTAATCAATGACTTCTCTCCAGAGGCTGCCATTTCACCAATGGATGTGAGTAAAACATGTCATCAGTCTTCGTCTCCTTGAGCTATCACGGGCCTTACAGAAGCTCTGCTGCATTCTGTTGATTTGCATGGATCAAATTTGGGCAGACATTTAGATGGCACTCTGAGCAGATACTAGTTCTTTAACTAAACGAGAGGCTTTTTCCTAGGCTTAGATTTAAACCAGTGACATCCAACCTTTATTTTCATATATGTACCACAGCTACGTAAGTAATATTATCTGCTTCACCCGAGAAAGAACAGACATACACTGATAATAGCCCAAAACAGCCTGCTTTCTGATTTTTAAATTTTTTTTTAGTAAATCAGTTCTCTCAGAACTTAGTATTTCTTAGATTTTCTGTGCAGAAATCTACAATAAATTTCAGTTCCACCTGTGCAGAAAGAATCTGGGCTGACATGAAGTCCTCTTATTAGTATAACTCAGCTATTTAAGTGTGCCTTTAGACAGGACTCAAGTATTGCTCAGCACAGTTGTCCTGCTTCCTTATGAATAGTCAGCCTTTCTCATGTATGGAACTTGCATAGCTTATCGTTTCAAAGCATCTTATCAGGTTTTTGGAACAGAAAAAGCTTGAGTACATGAAATCTGACAGGTTCAAGTAATCATACTTTTTTCTTTCTATAAAAAATAATAATTTCTTCTAGTTCTTCCTGTTACATTAATTGAAACTGCAGCTGTATATTTGAATATTCTTTGTACTACAAGAGAGGATAAGGCAATATTAATTTGGAAGATGTGTGTTTAACATTTTGGTGAGATTCTTTGAGACAGACCTCCCTTAACATCCTTTTCCACAAAGGCTCATTTTTATTCATATGGAAGAGAATGGATTTTTGTGAGTGATTTCTTTTGGGAAAGAACAGCTCATATGTTAGGTGACAGACTGGTAGACTCATGTCCTGTTCTGCTGTTCCTCTTCCTCTTTTTTACCCAGTTACAAAGAAATAAATACAGAGTGGGAGTCAGATGACGTATGTCATGTTGAGTTTTGAAATTAATAAGTGTTACACTTTAAAGATTCACACTGATTAGGCACATCCTGTAATAGAGGTTTCATAAAGAAACTGTGTATTTCATCAGTGTAGAAATTGTAATGCTTCCAAAACCCTTGGTAGTCTCAAACTCCCATTTCACTTCAATGATTGGGATAATTCAATCTGTTCTCTGCCTCCTAGAAGATACCCTAGGCATATTCAAAACCAAAACAGGGCTATAGCAGGAAATTATATTCACCAACATGTTGCCTACTTGAAATGCTAAGTCATTCTAATCATCCCCTCCTTTACAATTACTTTCCCAAGAGCCAGGTAGTGACTGGAGACAAGATTTTCTAGTTTGTGAGCAGGTGATATAATATTAACAAACAATATAACACAGAATGCTTGGGAAAAAAAAAAAAAAAAAAAAAAAAAAAGGCAGCACTTTAACCCCAGGAGGCCACCCCAATGTCTGGCTATATGAGTACTGGAAGAAGAGTGGCAGAAAGCCAAGAGGGTCTCAGGGAACATAAGCCAGTAGGAAAGTAGAAGGACTACAAATCTGAGTATACAAAAAACTGACAGAAGAGAATTAAACTCAGGAGGTAAAAGGGCAAAGATTATAGATATATATATATTAGCTGAAGACTCTAAGCGTGCTCCAAACCCAAAACATAAAACAGTGTCTGGTGTGCAGACACAGTAGTTGATGATCATTTCTTAAAAATGAAAGCTTATATCTGACAAAGCGCGAGCCCCACATACAGATGAAAGCTGCTAACACCACCATCAGGCTGGTTTTAATAACAACAGGTGAAGAGCTGCAAACATTTTTCAAAATATATGAAACAATTCTGTAGAATCCTTAGCATGCAAGGTATCAAAGGTTCCATCCCAGAGAAAATACAGATTTTAGTGGTTCCATATTTTTTTCCAGCATTATGCTACATATAATCATTTCAGGAAAAAATAGTCCTCAAGCATGTGATGAAAGTGATGAAATCCCTCAACAGAAAAGCTGCACATACAAACATATGGAAAATAAACTAGTAAACAATCCACAAGATGAAGTTTGTCCTCATTAAGTATTTGCCGAGTAACTCAAGAGAAAAAAAAACTTTAAAATTTGAAGTCTGTTGTAAAACAGTTTGCAAACAAAATAAAAGGCTAAACCAGTGTAGTAAATGGCTTACAGTGAACTGTTTACCTCCAGAATACATCTTGGGAAACCAACTTCTCACTTTACTCATTTTGAAACTTATTTCAGAAGAATATTTGAAAGTAATAATTTTGTTCTTTCTGCCTTTCCAAACTTACTTCTTAAACACCTTGCTTTCCATGCTTCCTATTAAGTGCACATTTGCCCTTCATCAGTAGCACAATATCTACACTTCTGATTTTGTAAAGCAGTTCCCATAAAGAAAGCAAACACATGCTTAACTACCTCCACTGAAATCAAACTAAGAATTTAAAACTAAGCATTTGTGCAAACATTATTTTAAATAAAAACTGACATAATCGTGTAGAGTCATGTTATCAACAATCTAAATGCTTCTTATTACATAAACTCAATCTTCAAATTCACTAACGCTTATCTATGAAGACATTTTATGAAAACAAGCAGCCAAATTTATACTCTTAAGATACCTACCTAGACATAGCTAGGCTCTGTTACAGAAGTAGGAGTGGGATGTGTAACAAAAATAAGCATGGAACATTGACTGTAACAGAATAATGATCTATTGGTTTTATTACTAGAGTAACGAGCAATTAGTCTTCTAGTATGGGATGACCATCTGTCTGTTCTAAAGTCCACAGTTTGAAAGGATACAGAGAAAATCCCATTCAGGTGAAAGTGCAAGACAATGCACTGCCGTGAGAAATTTCCCAGGACACTGAGATCAATCCACAATTCACAGGGATAACATCCAAGTTTCATTAGACAAGTCACCCTAACTTACTCATATGTTGGTCTGAAATATTTACATGATCCAGTATGTAGTGGTTCTAAAAGACACTCATGAAGACAGGATGACTATTTTAGATAACTTGCAAAGTTAATGTTTGGAAAAATGGGAATTATTTTGACATTAAAATGACATGGGTCATACAGCAGAAAGGAACCCTATTAGCCAGGCGATCTCCTGAACTCAAGACAGGTTTAGCAGTTCCTGGTCATTGACAGACATTGTTTTCACTGTTTAAAACTGTCCTGTTAAGGATACTCTACTGTCTCCCCCAGTGAATCCATTCAAGAACTTACGTACCCTCTTGTGATAAAGTTTTGATCTGCATCTATCCTGAATCTTTGTTCCTCAGATTTAAGATCATGCTCCTTGATATAAGCCCTACAGGTATGTGGGAATAGGCAATACCTTTTCAGCTTGAAACAGTTTTTTACTTACTTGAAGATATTTAAGATCTGCTCCTACAATTTCCTCCACCTTCTCACGTCTGTCTTCTTTAGGCTAAAGACACTCCATTAACTATCTTATCTATCCTGAATCTTTGTTCCTCAGATTTAAGATCATGCTCCTTGATATAAGCCCTACAGGTATGTGGGAATAGGCAATACCTTTTCAGCTTGAAACAGTTTTTTACTTACTTGAAGATATTTAAGATCTGCTCCTACAATTTCCTCCACCTTCTCACGTCTGTCTTCTTTAGGCTAAAGACACTCCATTAACTATCTTTGAAGA
>KL269316.1:0-31685 GCA_000699545.1 Podiceps cristatus | reverse complement strand
AGGAATGCAGAAAACTATTCCTAGGCTCCTCTAACAATTTCCTACCTTTGTTAAGTGCTTGATAAATTCTAATGGCAACATACAGTTCTGACTGAAACATGGCTTTGATTTTTAGACCATTTCTCTTCCATTTCTTCCATTTGTCATGACTTTTTTTTTTTTTTTTTTCAGTTACAAACCTGCCTTCCAACCTGTCCATTTTGTCCCTCCTGCATGCTACAGTCGAGTATAACAAGCATACTTTCTACTCCATTATTTGAACCACTAATGAAGATACAAAGCTGTACAAACCTCCGGACAGTCCCCCTGGAAAACCTGACTAATTCCAATTCAGTAACAGATCACTGAGAACTACTCTCTGTGAACAGAGTATCCAGACAGATTTGCATAAATTCTGCAATAGTCTTTCAAGACCATTATAGGAAAGAAAAATCAGATTACATCAAAGACTTACTAAATTAAAAACAATATAAAGGGAGTGTTATAAAAGGAGTTGTTCAGCCTGGAGAAGAGAAGGCTGTGGGGAGACCTGATTGCGGCCTGTCAGTGCTTAAAGGGGGCCTGTAGGAAAGAGGGGGAGAATCTGTTCAGTAGGGACAATGGTGATAGGACAAGGGGTAACGGTTTTAAGCTGAAACAGGGTAGGTTTAGATTAGATGTAAGGAAGAAATTCTTTACGATGAGGGTGGTGAAGCACTGGAAGGGGTTGCCCAGAGAGGTGGTGGAGGCCCCATCCCTGGAAACATTCAAGCCCAGGTTGGACGGGGCTCTGAGCAACCTGATCTGGGTAATGGTGTCCCTGCTCACTGCAGGGGGTTGGACTAGATGGGCTCTGGGGGTCCCTTCCAACCCAAAACATTCTATGATTCTATGATTCTATGAGTGAGGCAAGCAGAGGTGCAAAATGAATGAAGAAAGATATTCAATATATATTGTTGCATACCTGACAGATGTGTGAAACTTATAAATCTGTCAGCTGGGCAGTCTTAAGACAGAAGGTTTCACGTGTGAGGGTGTATTTGTTTAAGAGAAAAGGCTGCTTCTACAGCTTCAGACCTTATGATGTCATGTGTTCTTATTGCTAAGAAAAAGGAGTAGACAGTAAAAAAGATGATTAGACTTTAGCTTTTTCTATACTTAATTTATTAGTTATAAAGATGGTCATATCCACACATGATTTCTATCACACAAACAGAACAAGCATTTGCTGAGAAAACTTTAACACTACACAATAAGAGAAAATTATTCAAAGAATGTAGATTTAACTGGTCTAGCTTTATTTAAAGAGCACTTTCTTTCAGTTGTGGAAAACTGCATTTGGCACACACAACCACATATACATCAGCAACCAAAGAAGATCAAAGCAAGATCTTATCTTCTGAGTGACCTGTGTTACCTTTCAAAGTTTGATATCCATTTAGTTTTGAATGGAACTGAAAAACAATAAGCTTTACTAAAATTCCTAAATATATCAAATTAAAGCCTCCATGCTGCAAACTCATGTGTAAACTCAAGATGTAAACAAACTCATTGTTTTAAATAGGATTATAAATACACCTAAAGTAAAGCATATAAAACATTTGAAAGCTTAAATAACTAACTCTGATGGCTGATTCATGATATTGTTAAACCAACATAAATTTGCGCTGCTGCCAAATGAGGCAGTCCTATTCTCAGCTTCCCACTCTGACTGTACTCTAGAGGTTGGTTTGGTTGGATTTGTGGTGCATGATGATTTAAAGGCAAATCAGTCCCCTGAACTATCTGACTGCACAGCCAAAAAGTGTCAGCATGAAAGCGGCAGCAAAAAGGCTAGGACAGTCCTGTTTGGCAGCAACCTTACTGTGTATTTACTTTAAGCAATCACGGCACTGCAACCACACCAAGACGTAAGACACCTTACTTGATTCTGGTTCAACTAATATTTTTCCAAAATGTCACTAAGCAAGTACTGTAAAATACTACTCAAAATGAATTGCCATGTCATAGGAAAAAAAAGATTGTTTTTTCATCTTTCTTTACCTTCTAAGTTATTAATGAATTGTCTAATGTTTGCATTTTCAAGTGACTTATGTTGCATTACTTAATCTAAAAAAGTTAATGGAGAGCTCAGAAGTGAAAAGATGACTAGAAGCACACTCTCAAGAGTTAAGTATTGCATATTAAAAAAAAAATAATACAAACATGAATAAAGAAAAACTTCACTGAGGTAAAACACAACCTGAACTGTGATATAATATAATGTTCAAATAATTGCAAAATGCCCAAGTATTCTACTTTTACTAGGTAACAGTATCTATAGAATGGTTTAAATCCTATCAGTATCAATAAATACTCTTCATAATATCAATCTAAGATAAAGAAGTAGTTTCACAGTATTAATAAAGAAGGCAGCACAGGTGTAAAAGATTGAAATCCTAGGCAACTTGACTCTTTATTCTCACTGTAACTCTCCCTTTACTAAAGTCCACGTAGACAACATTGACAGCCCTTCCCTCTCAGGTTTTGCTGATGATCAAGCTTTTCCTTTACTACCTCCATTACATTCCCTCTTTCACAACCCTGCACCACATCATCTTATTTAATTATTTTTCCTGTCCTCACCTCCTCCCTTGAAGTGTAACTTTCTCAAGATACTAGCCTGCTACTCTAGCTGCTACCATTCTCTTTCCTCTTTCCTTACTTCCTTTCTCACCTTTCATATCACTGCCTTCTCCTTTCTTACCCCTTTTTTCCAAGTTACTGACCATAGTCTGTTTTCTCTGAATAATAGAGGCAGCATACATTTTCACCTTTGATTTACATCTAGTACAGCCATTAAATGACTTTGAAACAGATGACAGTAAGCTGCTTCAGAATGAAAAACTGAATCAAGTCATTACAAAAATAGCTTACCAAAGCATAACTCAGTGCTGTCCTCCCTTCTCTCCTCCTTAGTCTACATGGATATCTAGACTATCAGAACAGATGAACAAAAGGCAACAAGAAAAAAAATGAAAGTATATTTCATAGCAAAACACTTCATTATTACATGAAGTGCCAACCTCCAGAGAAGTACGATTCTGAACCCTCAAAAAGATGAAATGCTCTTTCAGGAACATGTCACATGTTCTCCTCTAAAGTGATACTTAAAACAGGGAAACTAGATTTTTATATGAGAAGTTCTTAGTTCAGTTGAGAGAAATTGTTTTAGGTATGTGTACACAGACCAGTCAACTACTTTCTAAAGCCACAATTTCTCATACTTTACAACACACCCAATCTCTAGTTCACTTGAAATTTAAGATTCAGAACTTTATTTCCAGCCTCTTCAGAACATAGGCCACAACACACTATGAGATGTGTAAGAACAGAAGATCTATAGCTGGAATTCTCAGCTAGAACATCCCGTAATCAAATTCTGTGCATGGACAAGTCAAGTCAAGAAGCCAAACAGAGGAACACAAGATACTCCATCAACATTCTTAACTACTTTATCTAACTTTGTAAAACTGAAGCTCCCTTTGCTGGCTTCTTAAACATGCTAAAATGCCATCAATGAGACTCTCTCTCATCAGTGGCCTCTAAAAACAAAATGTTATAATAATCACATATTGAAATAAAGACAACAAAGTAAATTAAGATAACTAAATTAAAATATCAAAATAAAATACCAAAAAATACCAAAAAAATTTATAAAAAATTCAAAACATATTAAAAAAACCCCCAAAACCAAAAAACACACTCACAGTTGTGCAACGATAAATAAGTAGGAAAGATATATCCTAGAATTGTTTAGTCAAAAGTTTTCAAAACTATGAACTTGAAGTGGTCAAGACAACCTAGTAGAGTATGACTGCTGAAAAAACATCTGCTCCTTGATGGAAATGGCATTGATTGGCTGGGTTTAAACAGCACTGTGCATATCAGTGAAAGCCTACATTTATTTCAAAATCAAAAAAAATGTGTTGTGTGAGTATGGTCTGAATGCAAACTTATTTTGCTTAAAGAAATTACCTTGAGATGTGGCTGCCATGGCTATATAGACTTGTTTCTACATTCCACGTTGAAAATTCATTCAGTGAGTAAATGACTATTATTTCTTAACAGACACCTTGTCAAGCTAAGTGAAAAAATATAAACCAACTCAGGTTGACTAAGATTTTTAAGAATTTTCTAATTTTGCAACAATATTACCCAGTGATTGCTTCTAAAACAGACAGTGGCTAGATGCGTGGCAGTGCCAAATAAAGGCAGATAAGTAACAGTTTTAAAAGGTTTGACTGATGGGAACCTTAAATAATGACATCTGTTCATGTACATTCCTGAAAGAAGAAATTTAGAGATCAGGAGAGTCTATTTCAGTGTTTTAGCAAAAAGGATCAAATAAAACAAAATACACTGTGGTATTGCACTCATGAGGGGAAAGACTTAAAAGTTATCCAAGTTCTAGAAATCTGGTTAAACAATTAAATTTGTCAACAACTTCAACAGAATAGAACGACTTCAATAGAACGGCCACAGCAATTGCCATTTTATCAAAACAAAAATAAACACTTCCATTTCTCAACTTCATTAACATTTTATGCAAATGCGAAATCTTCTGAAGTACTGTCTATCAAGGGCATGTGTGTGAGCATGTGTGCTCAAGGGCAGCGCAGAAGCTCAGAGACTGCACCAGGAACAGCTAAGTAGGCCAAGTGACCAAGACAGCTGTGAAGAAAGCCTGGGCGCACAAAGCAGATTTGGTCATTGCAATTGAGTCTGGGTGGTCTTGCGGTCGTTTCTTAGCTGGGGTCAACCCTCAACAGAAAGAGTTTTCAACTAGCAACATAAATGACAAGGAAGGACTGCTGAAAACAGCCTAAATAAATAAGGTATCAATAAGGCAATATATTACATGAGTTGGCCCTAATCCAGCAAAATAACATAATAATATAATGCAACCAGTGAAATTTCTGAGAATTACAGGTAGTGTGGCTAAAATTTCTGCCGTTATTCCTTTTCATCTTAGATATTCATTCTCAGATGAAAATGTAAAAAATGTGAAACACAAAGCAGGAAAAATGAAATTAAGATCCTCTTGAAATGTAGCACACCAGCTAACTATTCTGAGCCTGTTCTTACATGTAGAGTCCATCAACTTGAGTAGTTTCATTTATTAATCAGCTATGCAAAGTCAGCCTTTTTGTTTCTTGTTTAAGTGATTTGAGTTTGAAGAAAATGTATCTCATCTCCAAAAAAAAAAAAAAAATGTGCACCACCTTCATCCAGTCTGTTCTTATTCACACAACCACTTAAATACAATCTTTAAATTCAAGACGTACTGTATCAGTAAACTGGAGCTTAACGAATATTAACAAAGGTAAAGATTCCCAAGTGAGGAAATGCCCCACTGAAAACAAGTTGCAGCCTTATAAATATGCATGATAATACTGCCTGAAATTTCTCAAATCACAAGCTATACAACTTTCCATTCAACATTAGGAATTTATCTGACCACCTAATTGCCAAATTCTTTCTCAAGAACAAAGCTGTGAAAGAATTAATTTTACTAGCATGGTTCCTGTAAAAAACTTTAACATAAAAATTGCAACTGAATTACGAAGTAGCTACAGAAACGTTCTATGTATGTGCACATACCAGAATATCACAGAAGATTATCTTCAGTGCCGTCAGGTCACTGGTGACCCATGCTATAATTTGAGAGGGACAGCTTTGCAGAAAATAGACAAGAATTAAATCACATGCAATTTTGAACTCAGCAGAAGGTCTACCAATCTAGCCAAACTTTTCTAAACCTCTGACGTATAGTTTTCTCTACAGAGAAGAAAAGCTCATATGTATTAATTTTAATTGGATTCTCTAAAACATGTTTAAAGCTTGGTTTTCTCAATGTAAATCCAGAGTGTGTTATAAAATAGTCAGTACGTTTAATGGGAGTAGCATTTGCAAGGCTCTTGATTGGTGAGTAAATCACAACAGAGTTTAGGTGCTGCGACTTCCCTCTTGGTGTACTTTGGTCCAAATTCACTGTTATAAAAATTGCTTTATTTTTGACCAGTTTTGCTCAAAATTTATGTGTCTTCATGAGGCATGAAATTCTAATTTCATTACCCTAGTATTCACTGAGGAACTTTATGAGAAGAAAATATGGTTTTGATAACTGCATTTGTGTATAACTTACTGTATTGTACTATATTTACAGTATATTGTTTATGAGCCACTTTGTCTCCAGATGATGCACATAAAGTAACTGTGCGCCATTGGTACCAGCTGAAGGCATTTAGATGCCTAAATATATAGCCAGGTGTCTTACTAGGATTTCTAATGCACTTGGTTACAACTTTAGATGAATAATTATCCTTAAAAATTGTGATATGTTACTATAAAGGACAGTGTCCTCTGCCTTTATGCATTCACATCACTAGCACAGTTTCTGCTAATGGGAATCTGCCCTTTGATTTTTAAAAGGCAGAGATGCTTAGTTTTGACAGACAGATGTAGATTAAAAAAAAAAATATTTTTTTTAAATTAAATAAATTAAATACTCTTTCATCTAGCAAACATCACAGAATGTTGAAGATATGCTTCTGAATATCGCTTGAGCACACACTGTGTGTAACATGCTAGTTTTTACTCTTGTTATCTTTTGTTAGTGCCTCTGTGCTTTTTCCTCCTAACATAAAGATGTCAAGTTCTAAGGGAGAGACAATGGGAACAGTAATTCTGTGGCAATGTTCAATAAAAACTTCTAACACTGAGTTACGAAAAGACCGGCCTCTGTCATCACTTCTTTCTCACTATCACCAAATGCCACAACAGACTAAGAGTTACCACACCTCTAACAGTTTTCAGAAGAAATTGCATAGAGTCTGTATACACTCATACTATGTCTCAGCTAGCAGACAGTGTTTGTATTTCACTATAGGTTTATAGCATTTACTAGTGATACTATGCAAGCAGATCTCTCTTGAAAATGATGACTTCTAAATTAACTGATAATCATTAAGTAATAATTCCTCAGTTAAAAAAATCAGAAATAATTTGAAGAAAATAATTGCTTTTGCCACTTTACAGAAATAGGAATGGGTAAAGCAACAAAACAGCCATATGAAGTCATCTTGCTGGAAGTATGGAAGTATTGGGACCATGTGTTTGAAATCTATATTCCACCAAAGCAGTGAAATACTGGAGCAGCAACCTGGCAATTTGGCATTCACCTTCACACTCATGAATCATTAATCTGAGCTTCTGAAATGTCCTCTATTAGAAATGCCTGTCCCTTGGAGCCATTTATGGATTCAGAGAAAATGAGTTATGATTATGACTAACAGAGTGAAGAAAGACTAGAAGAACATAGTAAATCGAAACAAAGAAATGAGTCAACTGGGGGAAAAAAAGACTAATATTGGAACTAAGAACTCAAACAAGAAATACTAAATAGGACAAAACTTGTAAGCATGTCAAGAATGAAAGAAACTAATGCTAGTATCAATTAACAGAGCTATCCCCAAAATTATTAACATTACTTTAGAAGGAGGAACCTAATCAAAGGGCACTGTATTATCATCAGCCAGGCTATGCCTGAACCTTTCACTCGATGACTAATATTAATGCAGCTTTGAAATATAAAATCTATGCTAACAAAAAAAATACACTCAAGCTAATGTAGCACATGGCTCACTCCTCAAAAACTATTTAATTCTATTCCATTATCTCTTAGTTGTTGTTCTTAAAGAGAAGCATTTTCCATTTCATTTTTCTTTCCAGTAGCAGAAGTCACTTACATTAAAGAAAAACATCAGAGAACTGTAGGAAGAAAAAATAACTTGCCAAAGAAATTTTACAAACATTTTACTGTTGCCTGTTCTAATCTCTTCTTAGCATTCTTTATGTAGGATTTCTGTAACATACTGCATTTGACTAGAGGCCTTGTCAGATCACGAACATTTTATTAGATTAAAGGAATTCTCTTCCTTCTGCTAATTTGACTTGTATATCTTACACTACTAAATTTAGATTATATTGGAGCAAGACCAAAGTAAGTTAAAATTGCAATTTTAAGTTGAAGTAACTAACCACTGACAGTCTGCTTTATTCACTTACTGTGGCACATAATTTTCCAACCGAATTCAACTTAAAGAAAAATGAGAATATTTACATAAACTCACACCAGATAAAAGCTCTGTGGCAATCACTGACTGCACTGGATTTAAGCATTTTCATTTCTGTTAGTAACTGTTGTATTTCTATTTTGTCTAGACATAATTTTCTCAGTTTCTCGGAATTCTGAAAGTTGCATTGAAACATGGAATGGTAGGTACAGATCATACAGATCCTCCTTTAATTACATGCATCACAACACAGAGAATACAAGATCTCTTTCTTTCCCCAACAGAGGTTATGACTGAACCCTTGAATTAAACCTAAACAAATGAAAGCCAGAGATAATTCCGGTTACTGATCTGTATTATAAAATGTGTTATGTCCCAACTACCCATTTTGAGAATTCAAATTGTGTACTTAGCACAGGTTCTGTTAAGTACAGATACACTGTTGCCTTCAAAGTTTGTATTTCTAGGTATGTCTAGACTGTGAAATAGAGTACGCTATTTCACAGAGTTTCATACAGTTTTAAAGGCTGAAGTATAATATACTTTTAATGGAAATATAACATTATCAAAAGAAGTATTTTTAGGCCTTTGAAGAAAAATGTTATTTTCTACCATTGCATTGGCTGCAGTTTTTGTTTCTGTCAAAAGCCATCCCCTGCCTCCACTCTAAGAACGTTCCTTTTCCTAGATTTTTAACCCATCTCTATGCTTATCACCCTCCTCGCTCTATTTATATATTTCTTCGCTGTACATTACGTGATCCTGCAAGGGTCAGAATATTTGTAAGGCTTTTCATTCCTACTGCATTTTCCTGTCCCTTCACTTTTCTAGGCCTGTATCTACTAACTTATATACTTGCTCTTTGGTGATTTATAGAACAATGTAATTCTACATTAACCTTCCTTGCAAACTATATAAGTACTTTTAAGATTCATTTTCCTCATGAACCTTAGTAAGTAAAAATGTTACACTTTGGTAATGAGATTCGAATGTTTCTAAAACCACTTTCTATTCACGTGGGTTTTACACTGCAAACACAAATTCACAAACTATCAAATATTAATTTCTTTTTCTACAGACAGAGTAATTTCCCACATGCTTAATTAATGAATTTCACCGTTAATTAGAATAGTTTGCCAGTGGTGATCAATTAACATTTTGTATATTTACAGCATTATGAAGAACAGCCACAGACTACAATGACAGAGGGAAAGACTTTATTAGCTTCATTAGCAACAGTTTCATAACCTTCACAGAACATGAATGTTTCTAGTAACTAGTGATATACTTCCACCCCACCCCTCCCAGTAACTATCCCACCCTCATAAGCAAAGATCACTTAAATTAAAATCACAGTTAAAGCATTTTTTTAAATTTAGAAGAGACGCATAAGGACTTGGGGGGTGGGGTGGGGGGAAGTTCAGAATCCAAATCAAAGTCAGAAAGAAGTATAATCCATACATTTACAGTAGGAAAAATTCTAAATACAAAAAGCTCCAGATGTAGCATGCTGTCAACAATTTAATTGTGATCTACATTTCACATTCTGTACTATTTCTTTTCAATTGAACCACCAAAACTCAGGAAGAACATTCAGGCAGTGCTTGTAATAGGTGCCTGGACATACTGGATAGGAAGTGCAAGTGATAAAGGATCTTTGATGTGCTCAGTTCATGAATTTGCTGGGTACACGCAAATCAATTGTACTATACTGGCTTAACAGGACTGTGGTACACACATCAAATCCTATACATCGGAGCCTGTTACTTTTAACAGATCTCCCTCAGCTTGATCATCTTCACATATTCTGACAAAACTGAAGTAGACTGTCCTTGACAGCAAACATTGTTAAACCTGTAAGTGGGATGAGGGCAAGAGAAGATCTTACTGCAGATGACTAAGTAGTTTAGGTGGATTCAAAACTGCTAGTGTCACTAAGTGGTCAAATAGCTAATTACTGTTTGCTTAGGTTCATGATACAAATTATAAATAGTTTTATAAAAAATGTTTGACCTAATGACTGGACAAATGGCACACCCACTGACTGTGAAAGAAAACTGCAGGATTTTACACCATAAATAAACATATCACCTACAAACATTCTGAAGTGAGAATTTTCTGCAAAGGGCAAAGCTCAAAGCACCGGGCATGTAACGAGCAGATCTGACTATATCTGGTTTTGTCCTTGCAGGCAGGAAAGATGCAGAAACACTAGAAAATTCAGAGGAAAGGAAATTACACAATAGGGCTTTTTTTATTTATTTTTTTTTTTTTTTCCTTCTGGGAAACTATGCTAATCCAAAGACCAAACATTATTTTATTTTATCCAGCCACTCAAAATAGTACATGTGGAAGTTTCTTCTCATAAGCAATTCAGGGAGACTAAGCTATTCACAATAAAGGGAATCAGTACTCTTTATCACCCACACTTTAGAACCCCGTTGTTATACTCAGTTAGCAATCTGCAATTCTTAAATAAATATAAGCAATTTAATCCTGTATGATCTTCCCAGACTTTCATATCCCTTCTGATTGCTACTTCCTGCAAATGCTCTGTTCGTAATTTCTATGCTGCATCCACTTTGACCTGGTTGCTTATATGGTATTTTATATGAAAATAAAACACCTGCATAATTAGCCATCTACTATCACAACTGTATTAGAAACACAATAGAAACAAGTGACTGTGGGAAATGCAGGAGGAAAAAACTCAATTCCACACTTTCTCCCTTTTCTCAACATTAAAGTGAAATTGCACTTTGAGAATGAGCTGCCGCTTACTGATGTGAAACTTGTGAATTCATAATTGTAGCATAATTGTTCATTCCCTTAATGCAGTAGGTTGCCTTAAGACTATTTCTTCCCCCAAAAATGCAAGAACAAGAATCACATATTTATTTCAATAAATCAGCAGAGAATTAGAAACAGCTGTATTTCTACACATGAATTTCAAAAAGTCAACTCCAACAAGATGAAAGAAATAATCTTTAAGTAAAAGAGATTAAAAGAGTAACTTATAAATAAGCAATTATATAATTAAGAACTAATGCAAGCTATTTTAAAAAAGAATTCTATAGCTTAAGATTTTATTCTGAAACCTTTTATTTGGCTTGACTTAATTCACATCAAGCACAGATTTCACTCCAAGTTGCCTACTGAAAGTTTCATACTGAGTACAAAGTGAAAGCCCGCAAAGCAGTCCTCCAGGCATGAGCCTTTCAGTTACCGCAGCTGGTGTAACTGGCACGTAAGCTGTGCTGGATACCTTTTAGCTCACAATCAAGGAGGACAAAAAAATCTTAAAGCAGCTTTAGCCCTGTTTCCTCAAGGAACAGAGATTTGTTTTCCAAAGCACTGTTTCTACCAAGTAATTTCACTCTTCACAGCAAATAAACCTTCAACTGAGCATTTAATTTTTTTTCTTCCAGTAAACTTCAGTGTCCTGAAATTCAGTCCATAAGTTTTTTATCACTGTTGTAATAATAAAATTTACTATGTTTTAATACATGTAATTTTAATCACCATTGTAATAATCACCTAAGACTGAAACAACTACATTAGCATTTCTATCATCACACACTTTTATGAGATCAGCCTTAGTGTCTGTGGTGGGAGTTCAAAATTGTGAAATTTGGATTGTCACTGCAATAGCTACTGTCCTCTATACTTCAAATATTTAATGGCACTTGCTACTTATTATCCCTTTATAGCTGCATGTGACAGGCTAAGGAACATACAGCATTAATGACTCTTAAATGACCAACTAGCTTTGGTACTTCAGCAACTGCTGTTTCATTTATCACACCTGCCACCTCAACCATCTTTTATTTCATAAAAGTACCTTGGTTAAGTTTTCCAAATTAGAACATTAAATGAAACAGTAAGTTTTTGAAAATATAATGTCCCCTCAGAAATAAGGAAATATTTCAAAAATGCATACAAAGTACAGATTTCAAGGAGACTGTTCTCAGTAAATGGATAGACATTAATAGCAAATGCTAGTGTAGTTATTTCTGAGCCATATTTGTGTATCGCAGATCATAGAATCATAGAATTGTCAAGGTTGGAAAAGACCCTTAAGATCATTGAGTCCAACCATTAACCCATCACTGCCAAGTCCATCTATACCATTCCCTCAAGCACCGCATCTATCCATTCTTTAAATACCTTCAGGGATGGAGACTCAACCACTTCCATGGGCAGCCTGTTCCAATGCCTGACCACCCTTTCGGTGAAGAAGTTTTTCCTAATATCTGACCTAAACCTCCCCTGGCGCAGCTTGAGGCCATTTCCTCTCGTTCTATCACTCGTTACTACAGAGAAGAGACCGACCCCCACCTCGCTACAACCTCCTTTCAGGTAGTTGTAGAGAGCAATAAGGTCTCCCCTCAGCCTCCTCTTCTCCAGACTAAACACCCCCAGCTCCCTCAGCCGCTCCTCATAAGACTTGTGCTCTAGACCCTTCACCAGCTTTGTTACCCTCCTCTGGACACGCTCCAGCACCTCGATGTCCTTCTTGTAGTGAGGGGCCCAGAACTGAACACAGCACTCGAGGTGCGGCCTCACCAGTGCCGAGTACAGGGGCACGATCACCTCCCTGCTCCTGCTGGCCACACTATTCTTGATACAGGCCAGGATGCCGTTGGCCCTCTTGGCCACCTGAGCACACTGCCGGCTCATGTTCAGCCATCTGTCAACCAACACCCCCAGGTCCTTTTCAGCCAGATAAATATAGAGAGGCAGCTATTAAGATCTAAGAGTATGATATCCATTTACAAACAACATGATTCTAATAAGAATTATTAGGGATAGGTAGTAACAAATGAGGTAGCTGTCCCTGTTTGCTATTATTATGTCTTAATTTGCAAGTATCATTTTGCCAACAAGTTAAAGAAAGTAGCCTTCCCCTTTCTACTTCATGCTTTTGAAAGCTATAATTATTTAGATCTTCTAAAGTTGCTTCTATAATCACTTCATTTTCTCCAACTTAGATTATCTTCAGTTTCAAAAACTGGAATGCAATTTAATTACCATTAATAGTATTTTCAAATTAACATAATTCCTTTTCAATCCTAAGTAATCAGACATAGCTATTTCCTCCTAAGTAATTTGTAACGGCTTCTGAAGTTTTCTTCTCTTCACCAGAAATGTATCTTTTTTGCTAACGATATTAGAGGGGACTTTTAGATTTCTGTTCCCTATTGCTGCAATATCTCAAACCCCCTATATTAAAATGGTAACTTGTAAATCAGCATGCCTTGCCAAATCCCCGAATAAACTCTGTGATACCAAACGAGCATCAGACACCAAGGACTGTAAACTTTCAGGGTAACTTCATAACATAAAATGGAAGTTCAGAACAATGTCTTTACTACTTTCCAAATACAATTTACTTTCTCCAAGCGGTCATTACCAAACAAAGAATTTTTTAATGGTCTATGGTTTTGCTTTATCCCGATACACCCTAAGAGTCACGTGCTGCATGACTGTGGGTTGCCTAATACCTTTCTGGGCAGCATCTCATCCTCAGGACATCCTTCCCTTCTTCCTATGGTTTGGAATAAATATTACTTACTCTTCTCTAGGTTATGTTAGGATCACGTAACTCAAGCGCAGCTTCTCAAAATACCACTGTGGTTTACAGTCACCAATTGCCACTGGGAAAGCACTAAATCATTTTTCTTGAGAGATGCCAATTCCCCGGACATCTTATTGATTTGTTTCCTTGATCTTATTTACGTATTTATAACAATTTTGGGTTCCTCTGATAATGTCAGTCACTGCTATGGTAGGTGCTCCAGTTCTCTTTTGATGTCTTCTTTAAAAATGATGGTCCCTGACTTGTGCTAAGTACAACTTCTGGACCAATTCCATGGAATTTTTAGAAAACATATTGACAGATCCCATTTTCAGACCTCCCTGTCTCATAGTTCACAAATATTGACTTGACATACATGATTGCTGCTTAATGGAAGCATCTTCCAATAAAGAGCTCAAAACCTCATAAAAGTCAGATTCCAAATATCTGTTATTCCAAAACAACTAATTATTTGAAAATGATGGACCTGTTTTGCTTTGATAATTTTTTATTTGACCAAATTTTACCTCTATGACCAAAGTAAGCTTAATTCTTTTTTTTTTGATTTAAAAAAAAAAAGTAATCCTATAGACATTTATTCAAATAACTCTTTACTTGTGACCAGTGTAAAACAATTGCAACTCTACATTTTATCAAGCCTGAACAGCCTCACATTCTTTTTTAACATCAATTTAATTACCCATATTGTTCTAACATTTTAAGTCACTTTCTGAAGAGCCTCTGTCTCAACCATAAACTTGGGCATTGCTGTACATATTCAGTCTGAGGAGGAAGAGGTATTTAAAACAATTAAAATCAGAAGACGATATATAGCCCCAAACTTATCTCTATGCTGCCATTTAAATAACTGGGCTAAAAAGTGTGTCTTCTCACCTGCATTTAGTCACAATCCTGATTATACTATTGCATGATGACTGTACCAATATTCTCTTTGAAAAGGTTTTGTGTCTTGTTATTTCAACTAATTTCGCAGTACTTTGGTTGCAGAGAATTGCTAAACTAACCTCCTTAATTTTCCTATTTGTAACCTTCTATTCAGTATTCACCACAGTACTATGAACTTCACCGAGTTTCAGTAAAAGTTTGTTCATTCCAGGCTTTGATATTACTGCCTCTGATAATGTATTTTTAAAGTATAGCTCCGTACACTTGGCAGTCTCTTCTGCACTGCAGAGTCACAATAAGATTTTTAAACTAAAACGGGGTAGGTTTAGACTGAATATAAAGAAGAAATTCTTTACAATGAGGGTGGTGAAACACTGCAATGGATTGCCCAGAGAGGTGGTGGAGGCCCCATCCCTGGAAACATTCAAGCCCAGGTTGGATGGGGCTCTGAGCAACCTGATCTGGGTAATGGTGTCCCTGCTCACTGCAGGGGGTGGGACTAGATGGGCTCTGGGGGTCCCTTCCAACCCAAAACATTCTATGATTCTATGATGATTCTACAATCTTCTCTACTAATATGTAAAATTATACAGTATTCTTCCTAAATTTATTAGAGAAATATAACCTCCAAGCCTTGCTGTGTATTTCTGGACTGCATAAATCTTGACTACTCATAATTTGAGTCATGCATCCCCCTGGAGCTCTATTTCTAACTACATCATGGCACTCCATAAGCAGCTAAGGTGACACCAATTTGAGGCTCTCATTGAAATGCACCATGGCATCTTTAATGAGACTATGACAATCTCATCTATATGAAAACTTGCAAAGCTTTCCTATATAAAGATCTGACAGTAGAAAATGAAAAATCCTCACTCAGTTTCTGGGTGATTTGGTTTTTATGTTTTGGGTTTTTTTTTAATTTTAGAGTTTTAGGCCTTTTCCTTGAATTCATTATTTTAAACTCAGTGATCAAGTCTGAATCTTTTAAAAACTGGCTCCAAAACTACCCTTTGCACCAAGTTTACGCATACCCTGATCATAGAAGGTCCGCATGTCACATTTGTTCACATTTTCACATTTGTTCACATTTGTAACAACTGGGCTACAGGGCCCTGCCAAAGAACTTTATTTTATGTCATTATTTAACAGATTACCTAAGAAGTGATGATAACATTTCAAAACACAATACCGGTCTATTTTCCTTAAGAGACAATGCTCATTATTCAAAAATCCAGCCAAGATCACCACATGGTTGAGAACTCTAAAATGACAGCACAAAAGGCAAAATACACTTCTAACTCAAACATCGGAAATAAGGTAAAAAATGAAAGCAAATATGCTCTGATCCATCAGAATTTGCCATAGCGATTACTGGGAAATTAAACAAACACCAAGTAATTAAAAGCTGCAGTTTTCTCCTTCACAAAGCACGCTATCTTACATATTAAAAATAAATGGCAATATTGTACATTTAAAAATCTAATTTATTTAAAGTGACAGAGAGAGACAAGAAACTGGTCCTTATAGAAGGAAATTTCCACAAAACTTTGGGAAGCTTTGACCATTTTAAAAATGGTATCTGGGCCAAAGGAGAAAGAAAATCAGTGAGTCTTAGAAGATGAATGTGCAAAGGAAGAGATTCTTAATTAAGTATCTGAACTTTTCTCACTGCATTTATGATTTTACACAGCACAGTGGAAGACAGAATTCAGAAACAGAGAAAGGAATGGTGAGAGCATGCATGACAGCGTGCAAACAAGTGAACACTAGCATAGGAAAAATAGAGGGGAAATTTCTTAAACTCTGACTAAAACAAGTTTTATCCTACGGATGGGATACTAAGGTACACTGAGTAGTGGAGCGAGTGATCACAGTGACAAAAGGATTTTCTTCCTTAGCACCACTTTACATTTTGGTAGCTTTTGGTTAAAGCAAAAGAAGCCACAATATACGAACTTGGTCAAAAAAACAGTAAGAGCAGGACCCTACATCATTTACAAGGGACACCATTAAAGGACTGTGTAAAAACATGAGAGATTAGGCAAGAGCCAGTTGGCCTTCAAGTAGGAAAGATACTCAGTTGTTCACTTATAAGGTCTGCAGACTGTCATAAGGTTTTAGAACGATCTCTCCTTACTCTTCATTGTTCTCTAAAGAATGACGTATTGCTGTCACAGTACTTTGTTCCCTATTTCAACTTAGGTGACACAAGAAAGAAAACAAAGTTTATACAGAGATTACAGGAGATTCAAATGACAATGAAATTTATGGAAGTTTGGGTGGATTTTTCTTCCCCTAGTTCATAAAAAATCTGCTTAAGCTCTATTAAATATAAAATTCCATAAAATAGGCTAAAAAAGGTAGCTACCAGCCACCTTGCTAACTGAAGAAAGGTTGTCATTCACTGTATGAGTTCAGAAAGTGCATGAACTGTTAGAGCACAGCTTAAATAGAGCACAAGAGCCCTTGATCCCCAGATGTAAGAAATGAGGCAAGGAAGGCAAGAGACCAGCACGGATGATTTGAGATCTGCTGGTCAAATAAAAGGGTAAGAAGAAAATGCAGAGGCAGTGGAAGCAGGGACAGGTATCCTGGGAAGAGCACCGGGACACTGCCCAGTTGTATAGGGATGGGATCAGGAAGGCCAAGGCACAGATGGAGCTGAACTTAGCAAGGGACGCAAAGAATAGTAAGAAGGGCTTCTATAGGTATGTCAGCCAAAAAACAAAGGTCAAAGAAAGCATACCCCCCCTCGATGAGCAAGACTGGCAAACTGCTAAGGTGGTACTCAATGTCTTTTTTGCCTCAGTCTTCATTAGCAATCTGTCTTCCACACCTTTTGAGTGGATGGACCGCAAGACAGGGACTGGGGGAGCAAAGCCCCTCCCACTGTAAGAGAAGATCAGGTTTGTGAACAACTGAGGAACCTGAACATACATACATCATGGGACATGACAAGATGCACCCCAGAGTCCTGAGGGAATTGGCTGATGTAGTCGTCATGCCACTCTCTATGATATTTGAAAAGTCATGGCAGTCAGATAAAGACCCCAGTGACTGGAAAAAGGGAAACACTGACCCCATTTTTACAAAGGGTAGGAAGGACGACCCTGGCAACTACTGACCTGTCAGCCTCACCTCTGTGTCTGGGAAGATCACGGAGCAGATCCTCCTAGAAGCTCTGCTAAGGCACATGAAAGACGGGGAGGTGATTTGAGACAACCACAGCACGGCTTCACCAAGGGCAAGTCCTGCCTGACCAACCTAGTGGCTTTCTATGATGAAGTGACTACATCAGTGGACAAGGGAAGAGCTACAGATGTCATCTTATCTGGACTTTGACATGGTTCCCACAACATACTTCTCTCTAAATTGGAGATACAGGCATTTGATGGGTGGACTGTCTGGTGGATGAGGAGCTGGCTGGGTGGTTGCATCCAGAGGACAGTGGTCAATGGCTCAATGTCAGGATGGAGAACAGCAACAAGCAGTGTCCCTCAGGGGCCCATCCTGGGACCTGTAATGTTTAGTGTCTTCATCAACCACATAGTAGGATTGAATGCACCCTCAGCAAGTTTGCAGATGACACCAAGCTCGGTGGTGTGGTTGACACGCCTGAGGAATGGGATGCCATCCAGAGCATCCCATTCCAGCACCTCTTGAGCTGAACAAGCTCAAGAGGTGGGCCCAGGTGAATATCATGAGGTTCAAAAAGGTCAAGTGCAGGGTCCTACACCCAGGTCAGAGCAACCCCTGATATCCATACAGGCTGGAAGATGAAGGGATTGAGAGCAGCCCTGCTGAGAAGGACTTGGGGGAGCTGGTGGATGAAAAACTGGATAAGAGCCGACAACATGAGCTCACAGCTCAGAAAGCCAACCATACCCTGGGCTGCATCAAGAGAAGCATGGCCAGCAGGTCGAGGAAGGTGATTCTGCCCCTCAACTCTGCTCTGGCAAGACCCCACCTGCAGTGCTGCATCCAGCTCTGGGGCCCCCAAGACAAGAAGGACATGGACCTGCTGGAGCGGATCCAGAGGAGGCCACAAAAATGATCAGAGGGCTGGAACACCTCCCCTGCGAAGACAGGCTGAGAGTTGGGCTTGTTCAGCCTGGAGAACAGAAGGCTCCGGGAAGACCTTACTGTGGCCTTTCAATACTTCAAAGGGGCTTATAAGAAAGATGAGGGCAGACTTTTTAGCAGTGCCTGTTTCGATGGGACAAGGGGCAATGGTTGCAAAAAATTTCTTCCTTATATCTAGTCTGAGTCTCCCCTCTTTTATTTTACAATGCGGGTGGTGAAGCACTAGAATCAGGTAGCCCAGAGAGGTGGTAGATGCGCCATCCCTGGAAACATTCAAGGTCAGGCTGGATGGGGCTCTGAGCAACCTGATCTAGTTGAAGATGTCCCTGCTCACTGCAGGGGGGTTGGACTAGATGACCTTTAGAGGTCCTTGCCATGCCAAACTATTCTATAATAAATGGTTTATGAACAACAGAAGAGTTCAGAGTGAATTATGTCTAAAACTCATAAAAAGACTCTAAAAAACTCTATATAAAACTCTAAAAAGAACTCAGGATATATCAGTGCTAACAGCTGCCTAACACTCCTCTTAAGACTTCTCTCTGTAGCACAATGCTAGAAGATTGGGATGTGGAGGTGAGTAACCCTTCAGACGAGTTCACTGTTGGCCTGTTCCCATAAACTTAAAAACCATTAGCATTGAGCTGAGAGGTCAATTGCTTTCAAAAATCCAGCTTTAAGGGGTACTTTTGGCATGTTTTCAAAAAGGCAGCTTCTGTTTTGACATACATCTTGGAGACAAAACTCTGCTTTATACTTCAAGATGGCCCTCCACTAATACAGAGCAGAATCTAGAAAATTGTTGCCAATGCAGTAGCACTCATACTTTGATAATTCCTCTTCAGAGATTTTCTTTTACAAACTATGTTATATAAACATATACCGCCAGTACACATTTCTCATGCTGAATAACGGAGAACTGAAGCATAAGGTAAATCCCCAGGCAGAATGCCATTACAAGTTACTACGTTGTAGCTGCTTTATTTCTTGAGAGCTATGTTTGACTGAAAAAAAGTAGAAAACAATCATGGATCCATACATTATAGTACAGTCTGAACATCTCTTTGGGTCACATGGGAATTTAAAGCAACCTTAGGCTGCTTTGACCTACTTTATGACTCAAGGGGCCCCAGACAGTAATCAGGAAATGTAGAGGGGATGCAGCACACTTGAAGTAGTCCTTTCTTCAGTATTCTACTACTGTTCAGGCTTTCACACTTCCCACACAGTCAAAACCACTTATGCAATAAATACTTCCCAGCTGAAGTCTTACCCCTATGCCAAGTGGTCTCATAGCTGTGATGGCATTGCTCCCTTGTGCCTGGAAGGATTTACCCCGTAGCTAGTCAGTTCACTACTCACTTCCCTTTTTTAAAAAGAATGTTTCAAATTGGACCAAAATATCTGTTTTCTATGTTTGCATAGAAAACAGATATTTTTATTCTGTCATAATTAGATCCACTTTCTATTGTATTTTACTGAAATGAATACAATTTTGGAAAATGAACAAAACTCAGCCAGGCATATCCAACCATGCTTTTCTCCATTTGAAGTCTACAGTGATCAAGGATGCAGAGCTAGAGCCTCAGGGTGCAAGGGCAAATGGCTGGTATCTAAGCATAAGCTCCTCCATTTGGAAGTGGAATTGAAACTATCCAAAGACTTTGAAACTTGGCTAAAAGAGATCTTTTGTGCATAATGATAGATGAGGCCCTCAGGACTTAACCTAAGGTCCTTTTGAGACAGGAAAGTTCATAACCTCATCAAGATTCTTAACTGACCTTGTCCACGATTGCTCTGATGTCTCCCTGTCGTCGTTGTCCATGTTGTGTGTCCCCCCGTCCCCCCCCCCCAATCTGACCACTCTACTATTTTGAAGAACATATTACTTTACTAGATAGATGACTCTTTCTTACTCAATTTTATCATTTAGCTATTGCCTACCACTAAATCATTTAGCTATTGCTCAGTTGCTATCTTACAGTTTTTATTTGCCTGCATTAGTGCTATATACCTCTATGACTATACATTACGTAGCAAGTGCACTGCAGAATGTTAGCATATGTTTTCCTCTCCATTTGCCATTGTTTCCTTTTAAATAAATACCACTGTTTACCACAGGTCAATACGTCAAATTACAAACCATTCTTCAGGCTTAAGAAAAAACGGCTTGGTAAGATACTGTAAAAAAAATAGTATGACCATATTTACTTCTGGATTTACTTGCTTATTCTAAAATAAAGTATCTAGGATACTTGAACTGCAAAATGCAGTATATGCTCCCACTCTCTAGTAATAAAATATGCAGCATGCCTATAAAGAAAATTCTATTAAATAATAAGCATTCATTGGAATCAAATGAAAAATACAGAGCTCAATTTGCATTTACCAACTTCTAACATCTGAGAATTTCAGCACAGCAAGTAAAACCAATTTCTCTCTCTTGTTAGAAAGATTTGTATATTCATTTTCTCAAAGTCCACATTTTTACAATGAAATTCCCAGCATAAACTAGATAACTGGTATAATATTCATATAGCACAAATGTATCCTCTGCTGTGGGGCTCTAAATCAGTGTCTTTTCTTGATCAGTGCAACCCAGTAGGAAAGGTTGTTGTCAAACACACACAATCATCACAGCTAGATGCTGATGGATTGATATGCATCACATATAATGCCTCCTTAATTTTTACTACCTCCATAAAATGTTGCAGACTCCTTTGCTCATTTTAGGAACACTATCCAAAATGATTTATACTTCGTCCTCCTGCATAGAAGGAGAAAACCATGTTTATGATTTCATTCATTAGCAAAGGTGGAAATTGCATTCAGTTTTCACTACTAATAATGTAGTGTTTTCCTTGACTTCCAGGTCAGTACACCAATATTTACCTCTGCTTATAAGTTGTCTCAAAAAATTTCTTTTCTAACATTCTGTTAATTCCAGGCCTATCTGGAGAGTTTAAACACTAGCAAAGGAGTGGTCAGTAGCATCTAAGTATAGTGCACACTATTTGCACTATACTTACTACTTATACTTTACTAATACTTACTACTTGCACTATACTTATGAATAACTTTTGGCAGTGCCACATAGGCCTCTCTACACTAACAATCAATAGAATAAATAGTTCTTGCAGCTATACCAAAGCTGACAGAGTGGCATATTTCTGAGGTAACTAACTACAGCATGCACACTTACTTGTATGTACACATATGCACAATTTTTTTCCTATTATAGCTCTGGTTTTGCCATGAAAATCCTTGATTCTAATTGCTTTCCCAGGCCTTAGCTACTTTATAGTAGTCACCACTGAGAAATTTCTTCAGATCTATTACACATTGGGATGCTGAATGTCAGAATACAATAATTTATAACCCCTAAAAGGCTCTACACCTTTTCCTCTATTCTGACCTGAGCCCTCTCTCCACAGTTGAGCAACAGCGGCTTCTCTCGTTGCCAGCAGAATGACCACAGTGACCCAGAGTTCCTAGGCTTCTTTTGAGAATGACAGATCTACCTGTTTTGTTTTCTGCAAATACTGAGGATGTGAGCCATCAATGGCAATCTTCAAAACAGAAAACTATGCTGGTATAAGCAACAACAAAACTGACCTTAATTTCCCTCCATTCTCTGTTAAAAGGATATCAGAGTCTGTTTTGCAATGTTTCAACTTCTCCAGTTTATTAGGATACTGATACACATTTAAGTTGGACCATTAGAGCTGTTTGCAAAAAGACACGAAAGGAAGAAAGGAAAACAACAATTTTATCCCTTTCCAAGTGTACAAAATGTCCCCAAACAGCATTCATAAGGACCCTGCTGACCGTTCTGAGCTTATAGGACAATTTCGCGTAATTCATGAATTTGCGTAATTATCACGACTTTGCCCATAAGCCACAAAAAGTAACCTGTTTAAAGAAAAAAAAAAAAAATCTCAGTATTCAATTGCATTATCAGAAAGGCCTCAAATTATACCATTAGTAAGCCGGTTATTGCAACGAGTCATTATTCCACTCCACAAGAACGGTAGAAATTTTCACACACTAAAGACTCCTATGCTATTTCTGTGAAACTAATTTTGGGCCAGCTCAGCGATCTATACCTCTTTGATCATAACAAAGCATATACTCCATTATTATTCCAGCAGCGTAAGTTACAGCAAATTAGGAACTTGTTGAATTGGGCTGTGGCTATGACACATGGTTTTGCTATTAAGAATAGGCATGCCCCTTCAAACCTGCTTGAAAGAGGATACAGGTAACAGTTGGTTATGCTGCTACAGTATCTCACATGCACTATAGAAATTTTCAGCTTGATCCCTTAATTTCCACTTTCTTGTCTTGAACAGAAGAAAAAAAAAAAACACCCTGGCCGTAACATTCAGAAGCTCAAAGAGCAGATTAAGATAAATTGGATTTAATTTCAACATTCAAATAACCTTATCTATGCTTAGCATAAATAAGGCTCTCTGCTTGCTAGTGGCAAAGAATATAGCTTCACAGAATATAAAATATAAAACACAACAACCAACAAACCATCAACAGGAAGAATGCAAGAATGAATATTAGAGAAAGTAATAAGCTTCTCTCCAATCCTTTGGAACAACCCTGAAAAGCAAAAATGAAGACAAGCCTGCTGGCAAATAATTTTAGGCGCAGAATGACTTTTCTATACTAAGAGAATAAAGACAGTTGCAAGTTTTCATTCGTATCCTCATATCTAGGAATCTGTAGCTTCAATGGTAGCAGCTCTGATCAACTGCCCTGAGCTTTTGGATCATGGGTCATCATCTGACATGGGAGAAAGGTCAAAAGGTTATCTTTGTATCTTTGTATTCACTATTACAATAGTATTTTTTGTGGGTAACCAGCATGTGTTACCACTGCAAAGCACAGAAGCCAGGTCTGTCATGGTACTAAGGGATGCTATATAAACACAAAAGAAAAAAAAAAATCTTCCTTACTTCGAGGCACTTAAAATCCTAGAGACCTCATACTCTCATCAAATTTTAATCCCTAACAGTGACTGTAGCCTAGTGAAAGCAACGGGCTCTTCTGCTGGCGATACCACATACAGAAGAGCAGGTCATCGATTCCCAGCTGCCATAAGCTAAGCCAGCAAAGGCACCAGTCAGCACAGCTGCATCTAAACTAGGAATCTGCTGATGGCATGCAGTTTGTTCACAATTGCTCAGTAATGTGACTACAGGAACTTTTGTAGTCGGACTTCCTTATATCCGATCCCAGTTTGAGAAAGACAGAAGTAGGAACAAAGCAAAGAAACTGAGGAGAACGATAAGATGCTGTATCAGCACACGGTGTCCCATTTACTGTCCTACGGGAGAGCTCCAATGGAGTTGAGGCACTTCTTATAGGCAACATTAGCATCGCATCACTGATTTATTACATGATTCATGTTCTTAGCTATTTAACTAATAACTACTGAACATTCTTTACATTTAAAAAAAACCAACCAAACAACCAAGGGCTTTACCCAACTACAGTGCTAAAAGACAAACTTCTCCTCAAAGTGTTTGCAAATACTTCTGAAACGCAACATAATTATACATATTGGTACAGCTCTAAAAAAATAGTTAAATACTAACCAACAAAAAAAGTATACATTTAGCACAACAGCCCACTGCCCTACTCCCAACAAGTAAGAACTGCTGGCTTGGTACCAGAGAGAGCAAATAGCACAGAAACAGCAACAGTAACACAGATCTGCTTACCCTACAAAGAGAGCCACAAAACTGAATGGAGAAATTTGTGTAATGCTTAACATGTATATAAACTGCTCCTGCTTTTGTGTACACCACAGAGCCTGTGTAGGTTGTAGCATAGGCACCAAATTTTCAACAGGTTGTAATATAGGCACCAAGTATACAAATGTAGTAGTATAATGGTAGCTAGGAAAAATGACTCTGTTATGAAGTCTTCGTTGCCTGAAGCACAGCAATATTACTAGAATGACCATTTGTCTCAGGGAAATCAAATGGTACTGGGAGGAAACTACTGAGCAACAGAACATGCCTAGTGTATGAGAAGTTGTAGTCAGTATTAAATTCTGTTTTGTTTTCCCATTATTAATGCTGGCAATGAACAGTGCTCAGCCTCTCTTCCTCTCCAGTTTATTTCTGTTTCAATATACACATTAATATTAATTTTCCCTGCAGAGTTACTGTCACATCTAATAAGCAAACACGTGCTATGTGACATGTCTTCTTATGCCCTTGATTTTTATATTATCTCTAATTAATTCAGATCACTAATAATATATTTTTAAAGTGGGCACAAGTAAAGTCATACGCTGTAAGCTTGCACAAAGTTAATACAAAGCACAAACCCACATACCATGTAGCTGTTCTTGTTCCCTGCTACAAAGGCTGTCCAACGTTTCCTTTCAAATTTTCATTTACAAAATCCCTCAAAAACTAAATAATGAAGCTTCACAAGATACGATTACAGTATTACAAAGAATATAAATACAGCCTAGTTATTTAACCCTAAGCAGAGCATTTGGATTTACAATGATAAGTTGGTTCTGCAGACATGCATCCTGAAAATGTCATCTTCTCCAAGACATTAACATTTTAAACCAGTCAAGCACATTGACAGTACTTGGTAACAGCAGTTTCAGACAAGAGCCCTCTAAATTATAATCCACAGTAGTTTTAAACTCAGAAGATGAATCACAGTTTCAAATTAATCTCAGATTTTTTTTTTTCCTTCTCATAACTTCAATTCCGTATTAAATCTTGACAGAATTGTTCCCCACTTCTGTAAGCCATCACAATTGTCAACAGTTTTAAGGAAGCTATTAAAGCACCAAAAAGCACCATTCCTTTCAAAACAACGAATGCATAGACCCATCCTGGTCAAGTCTATACTTGCAAATAAAGTGGCCTAGCAGGAGACGATTTACAAAATGAAACAGTGGTGCATAGAACATCTGCATTACATCCATTCGATGGCATTTTTATTTCAGATTAGCCTTTCTCTCATCCCACAGTCTGAATGTTCATTTGAGGTTGAAGCACATTAGGTGTACTTCTGGAACGCATCCTTAAGTTCAGTCTAATTCAAAATGAACTCAGTTTGTATCTCTACGATGATCGCTTCGTGATGTGAACCAAGGCACAATAAGTGGTGATCAAATTTGCTTCAAAAGCACACTCCTGATTCAAATTAAAGCACAAAAGAAGATGCGCCCATTTAAATCAATGGTAGCTTTGTCATTCCTTTCAGTAAGATAAAACTACTTGATCTCTCCCTCCCTTTTTCCCCCCCTCTGATCTTTCAGCTTAGGTTTAATAAGACATGAAGAGTAAAGAAAGGATTGATAAATACAGTAGAAGAATAGTATGTTAAATAAAGTGAAACTTTGCTGGTGTGGTTATTCAGATTGTTTTAACATACTCTGTTTTTTTCTTCTCACAATCATCACTTAGAACCAAAGCAACTGAGACAAAGATGGTGATATTTCCATGCTTGTGCTCAGAAGTTCACTTCAGGGTCATATTTCTGTGCCCAAGCTGATTACTCTTGAAGGCAATGTGATTCTCCAGAGGCTGAACAGTCTGCTCACATTCAGCTAGTTGTACTTCAGAGCTTTAAAGAACACGTCTATGATGGCAAAGGTAACAGACATAAATCTGTCAGCTCTTTAGGATCCTTTTGTCCCAAGTACATTCCTCAAAAATGCTTCCCCTCACTGTTGCTGATATAGAGGGGAACGAAATGTGAGTGCAGGTAAGGTACCAGCAAACTACAGTGCCCTGGACTGGACAAGAAAATCCAGTTATTGTAAAGGGGATGTTTAAAAACTTCATACCCAGAAGTTATAAAACTTATTTTGTATTATGTCTCTCCATAATCTCCCATAGAAGAAGAATCTCCTTTATAAATTATATATTTTTCATTTTCTATCAAATGGTTAAAACCATTCATCTTGTGATTTACCATTTACACAAAACCGATTAGGTGATTACTCATACTTATTTTGTAGCACAGAGATAACACATGAAATCCAGACATATATTATAAAGATGATGTGCATGACATTAAACTAAGACACTTAATAAGCACTTAATATAGCCATAAAGCAAGTGGCAAAATGCTGAGCGGACTATAAACCAAATCTTTTATCACGGTGGTTCCTTACACATCTTTTCTATGAGTTAGATACCATCCTTCTCATGCGCTTCACTGAAGTCATAGAAACTGCTATCACTTCTTCCAAACTGGAGGATGAATCCAGCACATCTATCCTTACAGAAAGCATACTCAGTAGAAATTGCATTCCCAGTCACCAGCAGGTTTGGGAGAAAAATTAAATGCCACCTTTTTTGTCCCAGTCTTTATTAAAAGTGTCATGACTTTATGATGTTATAGTCTGCATAGCTTTGCTGACAATCTTGCTCCCTATGATATTGCACCTGCAGTGTCAGAAATTAACAAGATCTTGTTCTGAATAAATAACAGATTTGCTTCTCAAGAAAGAGGAAACTTTAACAGTGTAAGGACCATGCCTAACAAAGCTTTCCAAAAGAGTAAATGTTATAGGGAAACAGAGACTATAGGAATTATGCATCAAATGCTTCCTATTTGCTGGGCTAAGTAAATGAAGTTTGGAAAATCACCATTTTAGTAGCTTCTCCTCAGTTGTCCTCCAAGATGCTGAGATCTGAGTAGCTGGTCAGACTAACTGCCTATTTAGTTCAGTAACCTTCCTACACAACTGTCCAAATAGAAATTTTTGTTGAAGTTTTGTTGGCTGACCGGACTTCTCAGAATCACTTACCTGTATAAAGTTCTCAGTGCACTCTGTATTTACATCACTGAGAAAGGATAAGGCATCAAGCACAACAGAATCCTTGCTATGAGAACTGCTAGATCTGCTGTAGATGTCACTTGATCACCTGCCTTCTCATCCAGAGGGGGTGAACCTGAAAGCAGAGGGGGAAAAAAAGTGTTGTTCAAAATCATAATCCAAAGACCAGAGGAGTCATATGCACTGCATAGTGTCTCTCTGCAATCTTAGATACAGGAATCCTTGGACCCTCAGGTCTACAGCTCTCATTTCCCCTTCTGTATGAGAGAGAAGAAATGAACCTTTAACTCTGGACTCTGTGCCGCCCACACTGTCTCTCAAAGCAGCTCTTACTAACTGGATGCTTGGTCACAGCTGGAGGAGATAATTAGGTTCCACATTAAGCCTCTTCAGCTGCTGCTGAGTAGAAAGCATGCGCTTCACATTCGTCCTGCAAGAATTACTGGTGGATCCCGTGCAAAATGCATGGAAGGTCTGTGAACTACTGAGCCAAATTCTGCAAAGCTATTCTGAAATTTCTTATTAGTGCAAAATCAGAGTAGATTTTGGCCTCACCTCTATGGCAGGCTGGAATTAGACTACATTTTCTCTTTTCAATCCTTGTATACATCACTCTCATACAAACCACTTCTTTAGGTGCACCTGGGTGTCCAGAATCTTGCCTGCTAGAATAGGTACATACACAGTTTTTCTGATGCACCTGAAACAGCCTTCTCATAAACTCCACTTCAGTAGTATAAAGTATCTCTTCTCTGGCTCTCATTTAATAAATGTGTACAGATGTGCCAGCGCTTTCCCGGGGAAAATTTAAAACAGCTGAATACCCATGGCAGATGATTGTTAAGTATTTCAGCAAATTCATACCATTTAACCACAGCATTACTATGAGAATTTATATTCAGAAAACAACTAAGTGATGTTAGAAGGTCTCTTTACAGTTTCAGGACAGTTCAGAAGTTGCGTTCATTCTATTTCTTTAAAATTCATAATATGAACTTGCATTCTGCTAGTGCTTGACACACAAAGTTTCATTGGGGCTGATGAGTTGTAAGGATGCAACTCATGTATTGCAATATTTTTACTGAGATCTTCCTATTTGTAATTATGATAAACATCTTAAAATTATTCTAATATATGCATGTACTTTATTACAGATGGTTCCCTTTGAAGACTTTATTGAGACAGCATAGCCACTTTTAGGTTTTCTAAATCTGTCAGAACTCTGTAGTATTCATCCAGCCAAGACTGATCACCAAGAATAGGTTAATGATGATTACAAGAAGATTTGAACAACTTTAATCCAGATTGTACACCTGCTTTCAGATAGCATGTGTTTCTGCCAGCCTCTTCTAGATCTTCTGTGGCAGTTGGGATTTTTTGAGTGTTCAAGAAGTAGGGTAAGAGTTAGCGGCATTTTTGAGACTATCAAGGACTCTCAGATCTCAAGGCTTTTTGAGACACTCATGTTTACAAGAGCCCTCTGGAGAAGAGAGTTAAACAGTCACAAAGTCTTCAGTTCCTTTGCCATTTCCAGCAATGCTGATTTAGAAATGATCACAGGATCTAGCACTTGCAGAATATAGCCATGCTACCAGAACTGCTCGGGCAGTCTTCTGTTTCCTGCAGAAGACACGAGGTGTGGCAACTCACACAATAATGCACAACACTGAGATTTTAATCGAAGTGTAACACTTATAGGGCAGACACACGAAGTACAAGACATCTTGAGCCACGTCTGCCTCTGACTTATGTGATGGGGTAATTCATTATATAGTAGGCAGAAAATAGGACTTCTGCTCTGTTGAATAGGTAACAGAGCACAATTGAAAACAGTCTTGAGGCCAGAGTATATAACAAGCAGTTTGCCTAAGGACAAGCGAGAGATACACAAATCACGTAAAGCCACATATGCACCCCTACTCAGTTCTGGTGGAAACGACAGTGGATGACACGAGAATCTTATCTGCAAGTATCAAAGCTGTACTTATATGCAAAACTGCAGGAGATCATCAATAAACAGACCCTCTGAAAAGCAAGAAAGAAAATGCAATAGGCAATAGATTTCTTTTTTGAGACAAAGAAAAAATGTCATCCTACAAAGAATGACCTTCAAAACAAAGAAAAAGGAAAAAATGGTAGTAACTATGAGCTTCTGACACATGAAAATTATCTGCTGAAAATTTAATGCTTCTAAACTGTAGTATTCATTACAGAATTTACTTAAATTTTCTTCCCTTTCAGAAAATTGAGCAAACCCTGAATACCATTTTGCACATAGCAATATATATATTCAACAGAATCTGAATCTGAGTAATTTTAAATAATTAATGCAAATGACCTGATACAGAAAATATTCAAACACTCTTTAAAGCCACTGTTAGAAAACTTCCAGACAAAACTACCCTTTCGGAGCACTAAGAATTCTAGTGAGACTAAAATTATCATTAAATTATTATTCTGGGTGTTGTCACACTAATTTAGTGAATTAAGTGCTTTAAGAAACATCTAAGAGAAGCTGAGGATAGCAGAGTAACATTCTATAAAATCAAAACAAAAAGCATGGTTATTAAGATCATCTTCCTGACTTGTTTTATGCAGAACTTTCTGAACCATGCTACTAAAAGGTGTTAATACTTTTGGAGTGCCCAGAGGCAGTGGAAGCACCTCTTTCATAAATGGCATTCAGTATGGAATGCTGTGCAGAAAAAAAAAAAAAAAAAGAAAGTAGGAATTCCTGTGCTGCTGTGATTTGTTTCCACTATGAGAATAAATTCAAAGAATCATAGCACCTTGAACCGAGAGGAGGAAGCCTAAAAAATTATTCAATGACATGATACATTTTGATGATTACAATTGCGCTAAGATGGTTTGATCCTTGTGCTTACTGGGAAACCTGTCTTTGTAAACCAATGAATTTTTCATCAAGTGCTTTCCCGTAGTGGATCACAATCTACAGGAAAAGGTATCAGAGGTGGTTAAATATGTTCAGTAACTCATTTCCTCTGCCTTTATTTTTAAAGGACTCAAAATTGCTATCTCCTGAACAACTTCAGATAATTTCATACTAATTTCAGTGACTGTGAACTCATGAAGAAGCTAGAATATGTAAAACCACCATCATTAAAAGGACAGTTGTTATATATAGTCGATTAACTTGTAACTATTACTTAATATCAATTTAATTATTTATCCAGGTGTGATACAAAATTATCCCCACATCATATCAAGCCCGTTGTATGAAATCATTCCAAGCATCAATATTTTTTTTTTTTAAATTCAGACACAGAAATAATTCAGCTGATCTCTATTTCAGATGGGAGAAAAATGAAAGTTTAAATGCTTTAGGACAGAGAAAAAGAAAAGAAAACAGAAATAATGAAATCTTTTTTCATGAACAAATTTAAATACTTCCTTTGTTCTAAAATAAAAGTTTTGTGGCAAAGAAATAGTTTAAAAATTATAAGAATGATACTTATATTAATCTATTAGGATAAAATAATCTCCTAAAGAGAAATCAAAATTACAGAGTATATTAAGGAACCAATCTCTGATGTATTATTCCTACTGCACTTGTCAAATAGGTTCCATTGTTTTAAAGATAGTGCTATTAAAGTCCTGGATTCTGCAGATACAGCATTGATGTTATGCTTTTCTGAATATAACATAGCACAACAGAGCACCTCTCACTAGGCTTACTGAGTAGCAAGCAGATAGTAAGTTTAAGTAAAAGAGTCTAATCAGTAGCATATCACTTCCCTAAACCCAACAAGATATTTCAGTGATATAGGCATCCTGTCGTTTATCAGAAATTTTAAGTATGGAATTTATTTTTTTTCATCAGCTTCCACCTCCTGTTTCAAAAGTTAAAGGCATTTATATAGATTTTAAGAAGGACTCCATGCATTCAGACTGTGACAATCCCCAACAAAGGAAAAGAAGGCATAAGAGGATAATTCTTCTAATATTGCAGTAAAAAAAAAAAAACAACCCGAAAACCCCCAAAAAACCCACCCCAGAAGTATAGCAGAGAATACAACCAGACTAATGAGTGGACTGTTTGCTGGATAAGGAATTGGCTGGATGGTCGCATGGGTAGTGGTCAATGGCTCGATGTCCGGATGGAGACTGGTGATGAGTGGTGTCCCTCAGTATCGGGACTGGTGCTGTTTAATGTTTTCATCAA
>KL269315.1:51065-96055 GCA_000699545.1 Podiceps cristatus | reverse complement strand
AAAAAAAAAAAAAAATCACTTGAACCCTGAGGAATCAAAGCCAGGTCCTATATGGGATTATGTTAATGATTCTCCGTTGATTTTGGGGGTTGTATTATTGTTTATACCATCTGAGGGATTCTAGCCTGCAGTTTTTAGTTAGCAAAAGTTGAAATTTTCTTTATATTTGACTGGTCAAGTGGTGTAATCTTAACCAGGCCAATTCGAGAGGGGTGGTGCTAAGACAGGGAGTTGTGGTAGCTGGATTTACTATAATAGTGCTCTTATCCTCAAGGATCTGGATGCTTGTGCTTCTCAAAACTCTTAAAGTAATTGTCCTGCAAATTATAAAAGAATTAATTTTCCTTTTAAAGTGTCTTGTCTGCATAACTCTTCTTTGGTTGTTTTTTGTGAGAGACACATTTTTCCCTTTTCTGTTTCAGAGAGAAAAATCAGTCTTGTCTTCTTTAGGGATTTATTGTGGTTTCTCATTCCTCTCCTGAAACCGTATTTCTCCTCCTCTGTTGGAAACTATGCTTTTGTGCTCTTCAGTGAAAAATAATTTGGTGAGCAAAACAGAAATTACCTAGAGGTTGGGCTTTTTATTTCTTATAAGGGTACTTTTAAACAAAACCTGTCTCCTGGTTGAGATGCTTCTCTGGCATCCCTGAGGAGGTGAAGGTACTGAGGTGTCTCTGCCCGTACAGGACTGGCAGGGAAGGCCCTGAGCTTGAAAAAAGTTATTTAGGAGCAGCAAGAGTACCATTATTATTTTTATTATGTTTTGGAGTGGGAGACCAGGATCTGATTGTCCTAAACGATGTCTAAAACGGACAGCTGTAGCACAGTGAACGTGTGTGTGGGAAGCAAACAAAATATCTGGAAGTTTTTAAGCAAGCAAATAGGATGTACATTTTTCCCCAGGGAGTTTTCTTGTAGACATATAGCTTTATTAGCTCAAATCAATGCATATTTAAAAGACTATAGGTAGCTTCTTTCAGATATATTTTGTCCAACTCAAGGTCTGCAATAGGGCATGCTCTTGGCAAGACAGTTGCCCTACAACCGCTTCTATCCACCATAAATCTTCTAATGGACTTCAAACATTTCTACGGCATTCTGCAGCTAGTGATGCTAACACGTGTTTCTTTATCAAATCTGAGCATCAGTGAAAGGAAACACTTTGGGGCAAAATAGGCAATCAGCCACACAATAAACTAAAGTTTTTGGCTGTATAATGTTTGTATTGGGGAAAGAGATGTTTAAATGTTCTTGGTTTGTTTTGCTTTGTCTTAGCTGTAAGAGTTATTTATACTGATTTATATACATTTGAAGGAAAGTGTAATCTGTAAAGATAATCATAAAGGCAGCTTTAAAATGGCTGAGATATATGAAAGGTGCAAAGAGTGCTTGTGTCCGTGTTGAAGCTCTACAAGTTTTCATCCTCCCTGTGATATACGATCAGGAGGTTAGATGTAGTTCTTAGATATAGCTTGTTCCTTCTCAAAGTAGGCATATATCTATGTAGATGAACTGTAGTACATAATTTTGCTCAAACTCTCATTTTTAGATGACGATCTTCGGTTAGTATTTGGTCATATTTGTAGAGATTAAAAAATAAAGTCTGTCAACAGAAAGGCAGCAGTCCTTTGAGGCAGAATTAGAATTACAAAGCTGGTACCACCACTGAGAAAGTTTATCTTAGTAGGAAAGTGCCACTCCTAATACAGGCTAACAATAATAAATGCATTTTGTAGAAAAGGATCAAGAATTCACTAGGGCTTAAGAGATTTGCTGTGTTGAGGCCGTAAGACAGATTGCCATTTTGCCTTTATTTTATTTTAAATCAAGTTTCGTTATTGAGAACAATTAAAGATTGAACCTAGCGCTTGGACTCTTGATTTTCAATGATTCAAGACAAACTAGGTTTGTAGAAGAGGATGAGACAATATAGTAATCGAGAAGAAGTCATGTAATTGCAATAGATTTCTTCGGCTTTTGTTATGTGATTTAAATACTAACTTTGCAGTTCTGGCTCCCCTTGAATATTGGTAGTGGCAAAGAGATGCATTTCACGTTTTGCCAGAAGGCAGTGCTACAGCAGAGGGGCAAATACAAGTTTTCCTTTGTTTAATAACCCTAATGAAGTGTTATTGAGGGAAAAGAAATCAGTGACAACAGGAAGAATGATAAATATTTGTAAAAATTCTGAAATTAACTGCCATGCTCTTTTAAAGAAGAAAGTGGCACACAGTATAAATATATTAAAATTCGGAAGGAGAAGTAATTTTTTTAAGCAAATTGATGAACCCTGCCATGGTAGTTAGGAGACCATATGTTTTTATATGCAAACTTCAGATAGCTAATTTGGAGTCTGTCTTATTTGCTCGTTTCTAAACAGTATTGTACCACTGAATTCTGTTAAACTGCTTTGCTGTAGATATTCCAAGAGGTTTTATTGGTAACGAGCATTTTTTTCATCGCATTCACCATATGCTGCTGCTTTGCAGTTGCTGATTCAGCTATCTTTTGAACTTAACATGTATCTGGTGTTCAGAATGGTACTTCAACACAGAGCCATTGTAAGTAAATAAATTTACAGCTTAGTCTTGAAAGACAGTGGTAGTCTTTGGCTTGGATGTGCAGAGTAAGAATGTAACAATTTAACTTGCCTCCCATGCTCAATGTTGTATTACGGTTTTCATGCTGCCTTACCCTTATGTCTTACTGAAAATTCCCTGGTCTGCTTCTCTATTTACTATAGTTCAAATAATCTATAAATTATCCTTTTAAAACTCTTGTGTCTCTTCAAAATGACTCCTTCAAGCTCTTTCTGTAGCCATTATGATATGCGATTGAAACGGCAACCCTTAAAGAATTAAATAAGTCTTGGTTAGGCAATTTTGCAATGAAGAGGAGAATGGCTTGCTTGCAATAAAGGGGAGATGAATTATCCTGAATTACTGAGGCTTAAAACCTCAAGTTCTCCCTTCTCCCCAAAGTTTGAAAATGTCTCCTCATTTCCTACATGAAGGAAACAAATTTCAGGACTCTCTCAGCCCAGTGAAATTTAATTTTGAAGGTTTTGGAGATATTAATGTTGATTAGGAATTCTGGCAAGCTGGTGCTCATATGGCATGAACTGATGCTTTTATGAGCGCCTCAGGAGTAGCCTTGCAAAGATAAGCACCAAAATATGAGCCAGTCCTTCCCTTCCCGCCCCCCGCCCCCCCTGCAAATTACATGGGGAAAAAGAGGTTTCCCTGGGTCTGTTAAGACTGATGTGGTTTAAGATGCCATATCTGTTAATCATCGTTGTAGGCTTCTCCTAACTAGCAGCTGTCACCATATTCATTGATCCAAAACTTCAAATGTCTGACTTCTGATTAGGTACAAACTTTCCATTTCCATAGGCACCTCTCAAACAGTGTATTTTCTTTTTTCCACATTGTTTATCCCATTATAGGGGACGCAGATTTTAAAAAAACATGCTATGAAATTTGATGGTTTGGGCTTGCTTTGGAAGTCATTTCTTGCATGTAAGTTTCTAATTTGAAGATCTTAATTAGGGAAAATAGGATCATCTCTTGTAGAAGATCTTTTGGTTTTGTGTAAGCAACCCTAAACGGTTACAGAGCTTGGATGAAGTATCTGCCTGTGATTTTCTTTGCCTTCTTCAAAATTTATGATCTGATTTTTAAACTCTCTTACCTTTTAATTACCACTGATAGAGTTCAATAAACCTGTGCTTTGGACTTTCTTCCTTCACTCAAAGCTATTTACTTTTGTTCCTAAAATTGATGCAAGGGCTTTTGAAGGAGCTGAAGAAGGTAAATATTTTGGGTTTTGAAACCTAGAGCCACTGATATCAGAAGATATAAGAAAGTGTTACTTGGATCTTTTATATATGCTTCTGTACTAAACATGCTGTCAGATTTTCCAGGCAGTTTTTGGTGCTGAAAATATTATACACATCTTTAACAGGGTAGGTTTTTTTTTAACTTTAGCCATGGGCAGGTGGTGGAGGCTATGTGATTGTAATTAGTGTGAGTTGTCAGTCTGGTCAAGTAAGTTATATGAAAATTAATTTTACTTGTTTAATCCCTTTGCACCAATGTGTTTAAAAATTTGAAAACAAAATGTGGAAAACAAAATGACCCAACATTCCTGAGAAAGCAGCATGAAAAGGTCTTCAGCATGCTTTTTCTGTATTTATTCAACAGAGAGATGAGCAGCTATGCAGTCAGTAGAGCTGTGTTGTTATTCTGGCTGAAGGTTTTGCCCTTGTGGCTTTATATTTAATACGAATTTAATACGGTGAATACTTTCAGTGTCCACAGAACTTGAGTGTATGGATCTTTCTGTAAATACTGTCAGTCTAAAAATACTTCTGAAGAATCGCTCAGAAGATAATGTTATAAATATACATGTGCCAACAATATTTAAATATTCTTTGTGGAGAAACTGAACTCCAGATTACACATCTCAGATCTGCTTTATTACAATTTAGGAAAATATTTGTAGTTCTTACAGGGCTTGTAAACAACAATTAAAAGCTGATTGATTTGAAATGGTTCAAAGGTTCAGTTTTGCATGTAATCATGAAATGGATGAAGTTCTGGCGGCCAAATAGTTTGAGAGCTTTGAATAATCTTGTGTGGATAGAAGAACTTCTGACAGATACATAGATAATTAAGAGGAAATCTGTGCACTTTTAGTACAGAAAGAAATTAAGCTTATTTCTTACAAATTTGGGAGATCATTTGAAGGAAGAAACAACTCCTGGGAACTAGGATGTAGCATTTATGCATTATTAAAATGAACATATGTGGATTGTTCTGTATTTTAGAGCCAAATAACCAAAGAAGTTGGGCTGGATTTAGATCATCTTAATACTTCATTCTTCTGGAGGGAAGGCTGTTGCCCGGAGCCATTGTCATAACATGTTTCTTATGAATTACATTGGCCGTGGTACTGAGGGTTGTGGGAAAAGGAAGAAAACAGCAAGGCTGTTCTCTGGTGCCAGGTGCCAGAAGAAAGGGTTTCTCCTAGAGCAGGTTGCTCTCCTACCAGGTGAGCGACTTCAGGAGGAGCCGGCAGGGAAGAACATGTCTCTGTGTTTGCATGGAAGCGGTTGGTCTGTATAACACAGGGCTGGTCTGTATAATAGTGAGTTTTCCAGTTGCAGTGACTTTATGGTGTGGTTCAACAGGATTTGGCCCCCTGATGCACACACACAGGTTTAGCCATGGTCTTGTATTGTCTTTTCTAATAGCTGATCGTGATTGCTTTGAAAAAGGGCAAGTTTTGATGTCTTACTCTGCCAAGGAAGTTTGAACTGAAGATCTATTAGCTCAAATCTATAATTTTCCCTTTTTCCACCCCCCCCCCCCTTGATTTCCCACATTTGACAATGCTGTGTATATCATCACTTTGAATATTTTACTGATAATGAGGCAATTTGTCTCTTGTTGGAAAGCTGTAATCATCTAGACACTTTTTTTAAAGGAATACATAGATGGCACGACGCAAAATGCGCTGTATCAGAAATTTATATCTTTTGCAATCACCTCAATTATTCTAATAAAAGATTTTACTGTCCCTGCATCTCTCATATCTATCATGGCTATAATTATATTACATTTTCACGTGATGTAAAAGAAATAATTCCCTTGTTCCCCAAGACCCCCTCCCCCAGCAAATATAAAGATGCTTTAGATACAGTCATGGATTTGCATGCCCTAAGTCATAGGCTAAATCCTGAACTACAGAAATATAAAATATGGATCATCATACATGATCCAGCTTTAAACATCGCCCTTGTATCAGCATGGGGCTGTGGGCAGTGTTGCTGGAGATATTATATTTGGATGAAGTGCAAAAGTAAATGTCGGTTTTTTTCCAAGCCATGTTTAGCTTTTCTCCCATGAAATGAACAGAATTGTTCTTATAAGCTCACATCATAATATTTGAAAATCATCCATCATAAATATTTCTTCCCTGTGCAATGGTTTCAGTTTGGTTTATTCTCCAAGCTTTTTAGAAGGATGGCGGTAACAGGGACAATAAAAGAAGTAACATACTTCAAAGCAGTTTCATACAAACATCGAGTTAGTTTTAAATGTTACTGTATAGACCTGAAACTGAAGCATCTTAAAGAATATTTTAAAGAGGTGTGTTAATAGAAATGGCATAAAAATGGTTTCAGATATTGCATTCAGCCTACTTAAAATTCTACCTGCAGTTTCAATTCCACTGTGTTATTTTCCTCCTATCTAAACTGTATCATCGCCTGCTATTCCTATGTGTGCAGCACCATCAATATTGTTTTCTGCAATATTATGCTTTAGCTCAGTCATGGCCCCCATGGCATAAAATTGTTGATTGTTTTTCAGAGCATGAAGCGAAAACTATGGAGAGTTTTCAAGGAATAAATAAAACATGCTGCTCGTTCTTAGGTAAATGCCTCAGAAAGCCTGCCTGCGGTAGGCAAAGGGGCAGGGAACTTTCTGAGACTTAACTTCTTTGGTAACCAGAACGTGGATTTGATAGCGTGTGAATGGGCAGGTTTTCAGTTTGACAGAGCTTTCCAGCTGCTTTCGTTTGTGGATCCCTAAACATTTTCCAGAGGAATAGCATCCCACTTTGGAAACTGCTCAGCCCTAAGTTAATATTTGGTTGTGTTGCTTTTCGGTCACCACTTGCCGGCATTTTGGAGACTGCCTTTAGCGCTAGCTGAGTCACGCAAACACCGGTGCGAAAGAAAACAAACCTTTTAGAGAATAGCTCCTTTATTTTGCTGTTCACATTTCTGGGGGAGGGAAATACAGTTCAGTGCTTTTTTGTTTCAAACAGAACTTTGTTTTTTAACTAAATAAAATAGTTGGATTTTTTCCTATCAGTGAGTCATAGAAAGCATAGAAAAGTTGTTACCTAAAATGATATAAATTTTGCTGTGATTTTACTATTTTGATAATCCATCTCTAGATTTTGAAATATTGTTTCTTGAATTATGTAAAGGTCTTTTAAATTCCTTGAAATATTGCATGCACTGAAATTTCTCCCTATTTTTCTTTTATTTCTGGAATTTGCTTGATAAGTAGACCCATAGTGCAGATGGAGGAGGGACTCAAAATTGTTTCCATTTAAAGCATGGTCAGCTCCTGTTAAAATAGGTCCTGCTTGCTCCATGGCTGACCATGCTCTTAAGAGTTTTATCAGCATGGTCCTGTCACTTGAAGTCCATTATAGTCAATTGATATGAAGCAAGCAGAATAATTTCACGGGCCTTAATTTTAAAATTCTCGATTTCTCATTTATTTTCTTAATCCAGTGCAGTCAGAGTTGTGAGCATGAGGCAGAGTTTTCCCATGAAGCTATTTATTCCATCTGATTAACTGTTAATACCTTGGTTTTAAAAGCACTTGTTGGAGAGTAGTCCTTTGGTGCTCAGGAATCAAGTACATGACATAATTAGTGGGAATATAAAACTATATAAAGTTTGTTCTTCTGATTAATTACATAATTAATTTGGTACACTATTCATTTCCTTTCAAAATGCTTTGCTGTAGAATGTTTTCATTCCAACTTTTGATATTTTATTTACAAACTAAAAAGACAAAGAAATCCAGAAATGCAAAGAATGATCTTCATATTAAATTATACTCTTTAGAGAACAAAAAAAACTCTCCACAAACTAAAGAATTACTTTGCTTGATGATTCTTTAATGAGCTTGTAATATATACAGTACAAGTAATATTAATGAAATGTCATGTTACAGCTCCATATCCATTTTTTTTTTTTTCAGAAACCTGACAAGTCATTTTGTTTTCTTTTGGTTTTAACAATGGCAACAATATCCTGGTAAGGCATTTGTCTGGAAGCCTTAGGGCTTCCAGGACCTCTCAGGGCTCAGTTTAAGTATGACAATGCTGCTGAGAGGTTCCATGGTCCCCACGATAAAAAAACAACAGGAATAATCTGTACATTTGAACAGAATAGTATTTTTACAAGCAAAAGTGGTAGGAAAATAAATCCCTTTTTGCCAGGTGAAGAAGGATTTACAACTAGGAGAGAGATGTGCGTTTCATTTCCAAGCTCCTTAAGAGCTGCTACAAATAATGAACGAACCCACCGTCGATGAGGCAGGATTTGACACCAGGTAGGTTTTAGAAACGCTCAGTGGGGAGGCACCACTGCTTTGAGGGACTCGTATCCCCTTAATTAACGTGTCGTATCCTGACGCTGCCATATGGTTATTCCCTTTGCTGCCATCCCTTTCCAATTAGGTAATAAAGGGAAATGGGGGATCGTTGCCCACTCTTCATCTCGCTGGCGATGGAGGAACAATGCTAAGGCAGGTCCGTAGGCTGGGAAGCTTATCATCCCTCTGGCTGGTGAAAATCCTTTCGCACACTGCTGTTTGTAACAGAGATGGGTATTTCCTCGTGTTTTTGAGACTAAAGACCAGATTCTTACTAGCATTTTGCGGGTATTCAAATCTAGCTGCTGCCTGTTTTCTAGTTGCTAGACAGTTGAATAGAATAAGCTCTGAATTTATTATGTTAGGAAAACCTGTGTTTTTACTTGCATCGCTATTACTTGCAGTTACGTAAACAGAACGCAAGTATCTCACTGGACTCTGTGTTGGCAAAGGAAAATAAACAGGAGTCTTATTACGTTATGTAGGGTCAAGTATCAGAGGGAAGTCAGCCTTTCACTGCCTCTGTTGCTAATGCATGGGCCAGATTCCTAACCTTCTGAGCACATACAACTGGCCTGATAATTCAGAAAAAAACAGACCCCAAGTGTTGCTCTAACTTTCTTCTCTCACAAATTCTCTGAGAACAGCAATTCTTGCAGGACACAGAACTAATCCCCCAGGTCCCTGCCAAAGCATTTCCTTTAGTTACCGTCCAACTCACAGCAGTATGCAAACAGTTAACAGCAACATCAGCACAACACCTTCTAACGATGATCTCTTCTTCTTCAGTAACATCAGCTTTCTGCATACCTGCATACCTACCTTGAAAAAGGAGACCAGAACCTACCCAAAAAAGGGAGACCTTTTAACTGATGAAATAATTAAGACAGGCTCAAAACTACTGTCCTAAGTGGAGACTGGGACTTGAGGGTCCAGTAGTCTGTTTTGAGCATTGCCGACGGAGGATGCTTTAGCAGCTCGATGTTTCAATAGACACTCCAGGTATTCACATGCTGTTCTTAAAGTGATGCATCCTGAAAGGTGCGATTCGGAGTTCCTAAATCTGGAAGGGTACATTCTCCATGTGTCAGAGTGCACCTAACCTAGGGGCAACTAGGTTATGTGCCTAAAACCAAGGCAGGATGAATTATCCCACCTCAACACAGAAGCTAGAAAATGCGTTCACTGCTTATTGGTTATTTGGTTGCTTGGGGGGTTAACAGAACTCGTTCCACTTTTGTAGTGTTTTAAAGCTAATTTTCAAAGATCTATTTGGAATGAGAAACAGCAACACCAAAAACTCCCCAAAAATGCTAATCAGAAATAAGCCTTCCAATCCTTATAAATAACATTTTTCGCAGAAGCAGTATTCCTCAACGTGTGAACAACAGATCTTTTCCGCTCTTGAAGTGGTACACAGAGAAAGCAAGAAATAAGAGGTGCAGGCACAGAGGAGGGAGAGAGGAAAGAAATGAAAATAAAAGATATTATAGAAATACACAAGACCGCAGTTGTGAGCTAGGGCAGTAGTTCAGGGTCTTGGAGCAAAACTATTTATTGTCAGGTTGCAATAGCATAGCGGCAACTGAGAAGGTTTTGCTGAGAGCGTTCTGAGTAAGGGAAGGAAGAGGGAAGAGAAAGGCTTGCAGGGGTGCGTGGCAGCCGGGCAAGAGCTTGAAATTGTTTTTGCCAATTGATCTGAGGATTTTGGAGAGGGTGTTGGAGAAGAGGCAGAAGACATTGAGTCTGACTGTGAGAATAACTGCAAGAAAGACTCAGCTGATGAAGCTCTGAAGCTAAATTCGGGGCTGGGGATAAGTCTGCCGGAAGGGTATTGCTGCAGGGTGCTGCAAGAATGAAACGGCATCCGAAACCAAGAGCGTGAGAATTGGTGCTTTGTAACAGGGTGAGGAAGGAAAGCTGAATTCACTTTCTAGTTTTTGTTGGCAGAAAAATATCCATCTTGAGATGGCATAGACATAGTCAGAGAACTTTCACTCTGTGTTTTTTCCCTTTACCTTCTGTAATTGTCGCACTTCCTGCTGTGGTGAGTCTCTCCTACCTCAGTGCTAGAGCCTTTACCATCTTTACAGTGTAGCGGTATTCTTTCAGAGCATATCGTGTATGGAATGATGCCTATAGAATGCCTATTTTTTCATGCTAATCTTGACATTTTTATGCCTTCATACATTTTGTGTCTGACTCCAGTGTAATTAAAATTGTCAAGGATATTCCCAGTATTGCTTTATTTACACATGTATTTAAAATAGTCCAAATGAATTTAAATCTGAAAAACTGTGCGTGACTTTTAGTATCATATACTTCTGGAATGAGCCCTAAAATGTCTTTTCAAAAAAAAACCAAAACCCCAACAGATTGCCATGGATTCATCCCGCAGTTGGTAAGGTATATCCAGCAAGGCATTGAAGACCCTCAGCTTACATACATTTAATTGCAGTTTACATTATCGTCTAAGTATCAGTGTCTCCGATATTGTACAGTGGCTTTCAGGTTTCAATATCTTGGCATATATGATCCTATTAAATGCATAGGGAAGCATGTGCAATATTTTCTGCTCCCACAGCCGCAGGATTCCAGGCTACTCATAGCCAGGACTTTGGTGTCCTTTGGGACACAAAGACCGAGTCTGCTCCTGTCCTTGGAGAATTTGGGCCTAAGTCACTGACTAAATTACTTTTTCCTCAATCTCCATAAACTTGGTGGCATTATGAAGCAGCCACCATTCCTTTCACCACTTCTGCACCTATTCCAGCACCCCTTTACATGAAGAAAAAGCCTGGAGAACTATATATAGCCCCTGCAGGTGTGAGGGGCCGGGGGAGGAAGAGGAGAGGGAGGTGTTGAAACATATGTATTTCTAAAACTAGTCCTTGGGAGGTGCTGAAGCCCTTCCGTGGTGGGCATCCAATAAGTAAGTGAGAAAAAAACCAAAACGCACCGAGATGTGCAGACCCGAGAGAGCGGCGGCAGGCGCAGCTCAGCAGGCCAGACCGTGAGTGTGCCTGACTTCTTGGCTTGTGCACTCTCATCTGGTTTTCTCCACTGCTTCCCTGGTAGGAGTTTTACGCTGTGCAATTAAGGAACAAGAGAGGAAACGCTTGTGCCGTGCTGACAGTTCTGCAGTGGCTGATGGGGGGTAGGCTGCTTCCTCTGCCCGAAAGGCTTTTAATGACCTTCCAACAGGGGGTTGTTAGCTGCAGGGAAGAGACGCACCCATGGCTGCGTTCCTGTGGATCAGTTCAGCGGCACATATGGCATGAAGAGAGTTTGGGAAAAAAACGTAGGGGTATCATTAGTGCAAGCTTTAGAAATCCCTTCGGCAGCCTGCAGCTCTGCAGGGTATTTCATTGAGGCTGTGCACAGCAAAACTTCTCTCCTGGTTGTCACCAGCTGTCAGAGGTTGCTGGTGAGGAGGGGAGAAGGTTCAATTCACCCCCGCCCAGCCACGGCGCCTCTCGCTTCTTCCTGGCAGCAGGCAGAGACACCCGTTCCCTTTCCAGCCTTCACTAAGTGACAGCCGAAGCAACATGAAAAGCAAAAGGATGTATTTAGTGGAAATTTTCTGTAAAAAGAAGTTTTGCAAAGCTTGCTTTATATTTTTCTTTGGCATATCAAGAATTTCTCCTTCTCAAAGATCTCTGTACTAATAGTATTTATTTTTTGTTTCAGCAGCATCACGTCCTGCAGCTTCAATATTATCACTTTGTGACACTTCCTTGGTGGTTTGCACCCCTTCTAACCACTGGCAACCGTAATGTTTTCAATATATAATAACTAAGCAAGGTAGTTTTCTAAAAGAAAATAAGCAGATGTCAAGGTTACAGTTGATCTTGGGACGACAAGTCCCTGGTAATAAGCACTTTGTTCGAAAAGACACACTCAGTAGTTCTACAGGAAATTTTAGCATTAAGGCTTCTGTCATGAGTCACAAAAGCTATTGTTTTATCCGAGGCAGCCGATCTCAAAGCCGTGTTATTTCCAGGGCAAGGCACAATTGGGCTGTAGTTTATTCAGGGGGTTTGGGCTCAGTGCAATCGAGAGGGCTGAGGACTCCTTATGGGTCTCATTTCTAACTCCTACCTTCTCTATGATCTTTATTTGCTGCATCTCGTTTTCTCTAGCACCGAACTTCTTGTTCATGTAAAATAATGTGATTTTTGTAGTTTTTTGTTTGTTAGGTTTTTTTAATGACTTGTGCAGGTTGTTATTTTGCTGCTGTTATTACATTCAGAAGTGTCCAGGCTAGCGTTTGGGGGTATATGCACGCACACTCAGAGCCAGGGAAGCTTTCGCCTCCTCTGCAATTCAGAAGCAGGACGGAGGCTCTCAGCAGGTACCTTGGAAGATCCTCCTCGTTGTCTCTCCGTTTCTTCCCACACATTCACCCATGAGCCGCCTCCTCTACATGTCTTCTTCCCACTCCCAGCCCAGAAAACTTGTGCTGTGTGCATCTCAACTCCCACGCAGCCACAGCTGTCAGCTCCGCGTCCCCTGCACTGCCAACGGCAGCATCCCGTCCTTCCTCCGGCTTCCAGAGCGGGATTGTGCCCTTGCACGCGGAGCAGTCTCTTCTGCTAGTTACAAGCTGTGCAGGCCCCCACCCTCTGAACACACTAATACTTGCACATATATTTTGTTGGAGTACTTATGAAGTTTGTTTGATTTATCAGAATCAAAAAGACATGTGAAGCAAACATTATTTGGCTTCTTAGGAAACATTTAGAAAACATGTTTTGAAAATGAACGTTTAGCAAGACAGTTTGTTTTGCATATTTGATTTTAATGAAGAATTGATTTAATTCTTCATTCCATTGAATGGAAATTCAATTAAAACTATATATATATGAAAGGAGGGGGGAAAAAAAAAAGCCAAAAGGATAAAAAGACACTTTTCTTTTAAATAACTTTTGGACTAAGGATTTCACTCAGTGACAGTTTTATGTATCTTCCCAGATTTGGATATGGAGCTATGACAGAAGAACAGGGTTTTAAAAGCCTGTTCATAGGAAAGCTAATTTTAGGAAAGTAGACAATTAGGTATAAACAGAGAGGGTACACACTGTTTTCTAACGGATGATTTGGCAGTCAAGAAAGTGGTATTTTACAGTATTCTCTGGGTTGGAGTAGCTGGTTTTTTAGTGTGTGTGTGTGTATATATATATATACAACTACCTTCTGGTGAGTGTCCATCTTTAACTTCGCTACCAGATTCTCACCTGTCCTATAACAGTGTAAACCTGAGGAAAACCTGGATGTAATTGGATTTGCTTTGGATGTAATCAGTGTGATGGGAAGCTGTTGGACTCCTGTCAGAATATGACAATTTATCTTTACCTCTTTCCCCATCTTGTTCCTCTGAATATCCCCAAACCTAACTTTTAATGAAGATCCTCATTCTCATATCCCTGAGACAAACTTTTCACAAACATTCCACATTTCTCCGTAAACTTTACCTATGCTTTGCTCTCCTTACTATGTTTTTTTTCCTGGTGCCCCATCTGGTTCTTCCCAATTGCGCTGCAAGCTTATCCCTCCCTTTCCCTCCCCAGAGAACCTGGAAAACGTGCTGCTCCTTCCTTTCTGTGATGGCTTTCCCTGATGCTAAAGTCTTTGATCCTTAGGCTACAGCCTCCCATTTAATTCAGGTTTCCTTTATATACCATATCTTTTAGACCTTGGTTCATTCTTCATGTCGTGCTCGGGACTGTCTCCAGGTGGTCCTCATCTCTTTTGAAGGTAGGGCCCAAAAGCGGATGATATACCATATCTTTTAGACCTTGGTTCATTCTTCATGTCGTGCTCGGGACTGTCTCCAGGTGGTCCTCATCTCTTTTGAAGGCAGGGCCCAAAAGTGGATAGAGGTTTCCAGCCGGCTCCTTTTGCTAGAGCCGAGTGGGATCAGAACTTTCAGTCTCATAGGGCATGCTTATGTGCACATGCGTTACTGTTGTCAGCTTTTTCACAGCAGTACGATTACCTCTGATCTTCTGATCCACAGGTTTTTTCCCATCTTGTATTCAAGCAATTGGCAAACCTCAATGTATCACTTTTCAGTGCCCCGTGAGTAGCACCCTGTCCCTCCAAACAATATCCCCAGTTATGGAGGGATGCTCCATGCCTCGGGGCACTCACCACCCCTTCCGGCTTTGTGGCACCAGCAAATCAAGTAAACATACTCTGTATTCCACCATCCCCATTATTAGGAGGTTGTTGTTTCTTAACAGTAGCAAAACATTCCTCTGAAGGAAGGGGACATCTGAGAACTGAAAAACAAATAGGCGGCACAGTCTGTTCAGAAGAGATCGCTGCAGATTTGTCATTAACCGTGTTGGTTTTGGGAAACATTTTGAGGAAATAACTCTCAAAAATCTGCCATCCATTTATTTACAGCAATTTTCTATAGTTGTACCTGTGGCAGATGAACTGTGAGAAAACTGGATGAGGTTTGTCTTTTAAAAGTTAGTCAAATATCAGAATTACTATTCTGTGGGGAGTTAGGCAAATCTGATTTTTTCCATCTTGACTGGAGGAAAAATGTAAGAATATATATATTTAATTTTCATATAGAAAGTTGAACTACTTTCTCTCTGCAGTCCCAGTTTATTAGATAGATTATTTCACCATTGACTGATCTGAACATGGAGCCTGCTGAAATGAATCAAACTGTTTAAACTTAATTTGTTATGAAATTATACCTTAGGAAGAAAAGTCTTTGTGGAGCCATAGTTTCATTGATGTTAGAGGTTACCAGCATGCTCTCAGATAATATCATAAAATGATTCATTCTGAGTTTCTTCTGCTATGAAGGCAAAAAAATAGCCCACTGGTATAACCCTGTTTTCCATACGGGTGGGTTTACGTGTTTGGGTTTCCTACAAAGACCCCTGAACGAAGTAGATACCTTTTGAGATAAGTAGTCCAAAAGTAGGGCCTCTGGTTGGAAATGTTGAGACTGTTAATGAAGTACAGATTTATTTGACTGTGGGTATTTATGGTGAGGAAAAGCTGGATCCAGCACTACTTTTTCCCCATTTTTGTTTCCCTGAATTTAGACTTCAAAATAAAATTGATGAGAGAGAGAGAGAAGGTGAGCAACTGTCCTTGAATGCAGCTTTGTAACTCAAATTAACATCTGGTGGTTGCTTTGTCCATGGTGCCATTTATCTAAATGCTGTCAACAACAGAGCCATTAAAATGCTAAGAGGCTAGTGAAAAGTAATTATTTTGGCAGTGCAAAGACTGGGAAGGTTAGCTCTGCAGAGAACCTCCAGTATGCAAAACCAGGAGCAATTGCCCGTTTTGCAGCTGAATTCACAATATGCTGTTCGCCTATCACTGTGTTACCTCCTTGAAAGAGTTGCCTGTGCCTGAGAAGGTACCACCGTCTGCTCCGTTTCCTGTGTACCCGCGCACGCTTTGCTTTCTTTTTTACGGTGTGATATGTATTATGGAATAGTTAATGACTAGTTTGTATACTGAATACTGCAACTGGTGAGCAGGAGCAGGCTTGCACTTAATTGCTCGCTGTGCGGGGAGCTGTGGTGCTCTGGGGAAGCTGGTGCGCCTGCTGCCCACGAACCGATGAGAGAAATACTCTTCTCATTTGGCGCTATGTCCCCCCACTGACTACTTTTCGCCTTGCAAAGGGCCTTGAGTGTTTCATACATTCCTGCAAGCAGATTGTTTATTTTGCTGATTTGACAGTATAAGAACAGGCAGTAGAGATGCTTTCCATTAGCAATAATTTTAATGATCTTGGCAAAAATTTTCTTGATGTAATAACAGATTATACAACCTAGTTTGCCAGATTATGTAGTGATGTTTTCACTGCCGAACTATACTTTAAATTTCTCTGCTTCTAAGCAGCCAGTAAATGTGTTAAACTGTTTCTGGACCATGTAGAAACTGAAGTTAATACTTATATACATCAAAAACATGCTAAAATGAGGTACTTTCATATCAGTTTGTTTTGGAGCTGGCTGGCCACAAGTTTGGGTAAAGTTACATCTCACACATTAGAGCTTTTCAGTTGTAATTGCAAAGTATGTCAGTCTTGCTGACCTTCATCAGCTAGATTTAGAATGGAAAGGACGTCAATGTTGTTGCCATTTCTGTTGGGTAATCGTGGTAGTTGGTTGAAAAATGCCATGAGTTAATTTTGCAAAGCTGTCAGTCACATACTTACATATAAAGAAATCTGTGAACATTGAAGTTGTGAAGCTTTACCCAGAGAAGAGAATATTGCAGTTACTGCCTTGTCCATGGTACCCTGGGACAAAAACTTCACTTGGATTTTCAGTCTGCTCATAGCAGAGGGATGTGTGATACATTGCCACTGTTAGGAAGCCAGACATAAAGAAGAATTTGATTTTAAAACTTACTGGGGCATGCTTGCAAGTTTGAAATAAAGTTATTGATTCATTTATCCACTGAGGCTGGAGGCTTAAACTTACCAGCATTATCCAGTGAAGCAGAAAAATAGTTCTGCTTCCCAATTCAGGTGAGAGAACCGACAACGTAAAATATCTATTGTCTAAATTTCTAACGTTCTGCATGTGTTGATTTTTACTCTCTCAACTTTCTGAACAAAACTTGAGATTTCTTAACGGGGCCATGGGGTTTCAAACAACAGAGTCTCGGTCTTTAGGCGACATACAGAGAGACTGAAGCTGAGAAGTTCCATTGGGAAGAATTACACAACTCTGTTAAAACCAGGCTTTCACTCTTGAGGGTTTGAAATGATGCCAGTTAGTTGCAGAGAGGTTCTCCATGTAGAGCATATGGGGGAATTGCACAGTCAGTAAGAACACAAATTGCAAGTACTATGTGCAGTCTGAAAAATTCCCTTAGCATGCTGCAATCTGGCCACCTCCCATTGCTCTTCAGTGGAAAATAACCCTCTCACTTTTGTTTGTGAACATGTCTTCATAACACTGCTGCACATTTATCTGTAATTTACCAACTGAATTTTTGTTAAACCTTGAATCATCTACGATAGCGTTCTTACCCTGATTTGGGATTTTTTTTGTTGTGTTTTTTACTCCATGTGAAAGAAATTCTTGGAGAAGCTGGTGGGATTCAAGTGAGCAGAATGCACAGATTTTGCTTAGTTGGTTTAGCTGCTTCCTCATAGGTACTTTTATGAATGATACTTAATGTGATTGATTTTCCAAAGAACTTAAATTCGAAGGGCAGAAGTCAAGTTTCTGTGATTGATATATATTTAATGAAGAGGTTTGGGTCAGTCTTCTTCATCTCGTCATCTGAACTTCAATGTGTGGCATGACATTTCAGCAGGTGGTGAGGTTTAAGACAAAAAATGTCATCAGTCTCTTAGCAATATTAAAACCAATATGAAAAATGTAGATTATAAGAAAAGGTTAATATACATCTACGACCAGCCAGTTTTCGGGAGAAACCTCTCCCTGGCTTCCTCTGGCCTTCCCATTTTCTCCACAGATAGAAGACTCATCCGAAGGCAGCAGAAAGCAGTGCAACAGCATGCAGAAAGGATGGGTCTTGTATTGCATGTTCAAAAGAAGTCTGAGTGGTGCTGGAAGGAAATAAGCCAGGTTGGCTGTGTCTTCGGACATGCTTTCCCCGTTGGAGAGGGCGTTAGACACAAAGGGGGGGTTGGTGGTTGCTTGCAGTGGCACAATTGCCTGCAGTGGAGCTGTCACGCTAATATTGTAATTCTCTGCCTCTCCCCGATTCCCAGGTCTCATTTCTTCTAAAAGAAGTGACAGAGCTGTAATGTAACTTTAAGTAACTTCAAAGAGTATTTTCAAGACTTTTTAATAACACAGTAGAACTTATTTAATGCTCCAGTTACAGAGGAGTTACTATAATAAGAACTCTTCAAATGTGATTGTGTTCTGTGAAGTATCATCCCTCTTAAATAAGTGGTGTTATTATGGAAAAGGCTTGTTCGCACACCCGGTACATTATAGAAAATTGCTTTTATAATTCAGGTTCCAAATAAGTCTACTTGTATTGAAGAAAATTGTTACAAATTTGCTGGTCATAAACACCATAAAGCAGTAGGATTTAGATTTTTATGGCAAAATTATATTCAGCTTAACAGACTAGTTCTGTAAAGGTCCAAGGAATTACTCGTGTAGGTAAACAGAATAGGGTTTGATATCAAGTCTTTAATACTCTCCTAGAAATGACCAGCTTGGCTGACTTTGTCATGTGGTCTAAAGTGTATGTCAATATTCCTGATAAAGTAAAGGAAGGAGAAAACAAGTTCAATTTTGTCTTTACTTCCTAGATTTTAGAAATCGGAGCTACCACGATACAGGCGAGTGTGCGTCTGCTGCTTCATGGTGGTGTAAATCCCACTGCTATCAGTGAGGCTTGAGCCAAGCCATCACTACCTAGTCTACGGCAGACGTGCTGCGGTGTGTTACTGTGTGCAAGCTGCCTGTGTGCTGCTTTTTGCTATCTCAGGCCAAGATATGATGTTCCTGTATCTCACAGCGTTGTAAAGTTGTTGCTTTTGGGTTTAGATATGGGTAGGCTTTTCTCATACGCGCTCTTCGCTGCCTTGCCCTCCAAACAAACACATGCCGCTTGCTGCGGTTCCCTTGTCCTACCTTGCCATGTCTAATATCACAGAGGGAGTGTGTCAATTCATTTCACACATCTTTCTTCTTTCTGAAAAAATAAAAATAGGATGCCTTTGAGAAAATCCCTGGCAGGAATTGAAAGACTGTAGACCTACCAACAGCACTGAAGTTCCATTGCTTTATTACTTTTTCTCCTAGTTTGACTCTTTTAAGAGATCATTAGATCTCTTTCCTTCAATAAATTGAGAGGTTGATAAATCTGTCCTGATTTCAGAAGACATTGCTGCTGACCATGCCAAGACTGGCTGTTAATGTAATGGTGTTGAATAGCCTGCAGTAGCTGTGTAGACGTACTCAAAGCTTCTCGAGTCACCCAGGGGCAGGTACGAGGGAGCTGTTTGCCAAGCAGAGCCCCAGGACACTTTGGCAGAGCTTCCTTAAATGTCTTTATCAGATGCCGTCTCTGATACGTTTCCAATCATTTGATTAGACAGGGCAGAATGGTTTCATTTCCGTATTTTATTTTGGCTGTTCTTCAGTTGCTTGTGATTTGTGGGGCTGTAATTTTGTGTGACTTCTGAGGTTAAACCTTCTAAGTATCCATTTAAGTCGGATGAAGCCTACCACAGGAGCCTTGGTGTGATCAGCACTTAGCGTTGTGATCTGTTGTTTTGGTTTATCTTGAGAATGATAAGGAAAAAGTCGTCATCCATCTTCAAATTCCACTTCGATAAGTGTTAATCTTCGTTTGAAACTCATGACTAAATAATTGTATTTTGATGGTGGTGTGAAAGGCATACGGGATTATTGGAGCAGTGATCTTAACTCGGAAGGCATTTTCATTTGTCAGTGTTGTGTGTTACATGGGTGTTGTATCTGTTGTGAATTTTGTTAGCGATGCTTATGCAGGCCATTAAAAAGTCAGTTTTTGTCAACAACTGCCAGAAAGTAGTCTGAAGGAAAGAAGGAAATAGAGATTTTATGTAGGAATGGAGCTGTGGTATTTTGAAACTTGCAGTATTCGCAGAATTTCCAACAGCTGACCTTCTCATTGCTTCTGGGATTCTTTCCCTGTTGCATTTAGAAAAGCATCACAAAACAATCTATTGGTAAGTATAGGGCCTGCTTCTCTAACTGAAATCAGCTTTGAAACATATGTTTGAGACATATTTCCCCCTCAAAAAATTCTTAGAAACTCCAATTTCTAAATGGATTTTTATTTGCTTTTTAATTTACAGAAGACCTAGAAGTAAAAGATATGATCATGTTTGTACAAAGGTTATTGTAGGTAATGTAACTGAGATGAGTATTCTTTATGTGCATTGCTGAAGATTTTTTGGATTTACAAACTTTACATAATGAAACTGCTCGAAAGAAATAGCTATAATTAATAAACTGCCTTGCCAAGTTGACAGAGAATACATAAAAATCATTGTGTTAACATAGCTGTAAGAGACAAGATAAACTTTTTATTAGTACAACTATCATTTGATTGTCTTATTGGCTCCATCCTTAGGATCTTTTTACTTCCCGAGATATATTTAAATTGTTTACTCCATTTCGAAAATGTCCTGCAACTTGATAGCTCTCAAGGTCAACGTGACCTTTTGCATCAGGCCTAATCCTTTATTCATAGGCAAGCAGTCAAAGATTCAATTATAAATGCATTAAGCTCATTGAGGGAACATTAAATTGAACAAATGACTGTATTGACAGGAAAAACTCCAGTTATCACTGTACAAAAGAGCTCTTCATCTGTGATAGGATGGAGTTTTGCTGTTCTTGTTTGCATGCTCATTAAAGAGTTATTGGTCACTCTTCTGTTTCAGATGATGTTATAATAAATGCATCTTTTAAACTGACAGGTTAGGCTGGCGGCTGGTGGCAGGACGTGCCAGTTAAATGGAGCCTGGGGAGAAAATAACCTGCTAGTTTAAGCAAGGCACTAGGGAAGGAGGAGGAGATGGGTTATGTCTTGTTCCTGCTCAGGCCTTCATTGATTTTTGTAGGATCTGAATGAATCACTCAGTTCCCCATCGACTTCTCCAGCCACCAGAGATGCTGTATCTCATGTAGCCTCAGCAGTAGCTTCCTTTGCTGCAGCAGGTTTCTGTAGCCTCCGATGGGTTCCATTGTCTGAAGAATGGAAAGAAGGAAAAGGAACCAAGGAGAAAAGGAAGTTCACTCTCCAAAAAGAGAAAAGAAAAACCGATAGTGTGGGCTGGATTTAGGAGGTCATCTACCTAAATAACCTTGTAAGAACACATAATCATGGTCCAGAAGCAACAGGAAAAGAGATAAATTAAGTGGTAGAGGGAAGTGAGAATGAAACAAGGTGTTTTGGAAAGGTCCAAGGTGTTTTAGAATGGCCCACAGCAAAATAAATACTACTTTGAGGTTGTGGGTTTTTTGTTTTGTTTTGGGGTGTTGGTTGGTTGTGGGTTTTTTTGTTTGTTTTTATGGGATACCTGGGAACAGAACATCTGCATTAACCGGAGTGTACACGCTGTCCCTTGATACAGTAGCCATAGTACAGAGATTTACGCTTTTTGCACCATCTTTGTCAGTGTCAGGGTATGAAAGCACAGAGTTGAGCAGCAGGGGGGCAGAGAGGGCAGAATAAGAAAGTTCACTTTCCTTACTGTTATGGTTTAACCCCGAACAGTAACTGGATCATGCAACTGCTCACTCACCGCACCCGCCCCGGGGTGGGGTGGGGAGGAGAATTGGGGAGAGAGAGCTCGAGGGTTGAGATAAAAACACTTTACCCGGACAACAAAGGAAAATATAAAAATACATTAATTAGCATAATAATATATAGAATATATAAAATGAAAGATGCACAATTTCTCACCACCCAATGACCGAAACAAGCCATCCCGAGCAGCAGCAAGGGAGCAGCCGCAGCCTTCCCAGAACAGCAAGTGCCAGAGAGAGTGAGCGAGGGAACAAACAGCCGAACAAACAGGCTCGAATGAAATAAAACAAATGAAAATAAAAGTAACAAGAAGGGAACATGAACAGAAAATGAACTGAACAAGGAACCAGAGTGAGGGGGCAATGGCTGGCTTCTACTTATATCGGCCATGCTGTCTATGGTATGGAATGCTCTCTGGCCAGTTTGGATCAACTATCCTGGCCGTGCCCTCCCAGGTTTTTGCACCTGCACATCAGCAAAGCCTGGGAAACTGCAAAATGTCCTTGATCGTTCAGCAGCAGCGTGCTGTCACCATTCTTCACATACTAAATTGAAAACTCAGGAGGTGCTGAAGACAAAACTAGCTCTGTCCTGTCTGAAACCAGGACACTTGCCCAATTTGCTACCTTCATCCGTTGTGTTTTGAAAGATGAGAAAATATCATTAATCATTTTTCTTTCCTACACCTTTCCCAGAACACTTCTTATGTTCTTCCAGCCCAAATAGGGTTCATCACATGAAAAAGGGTGAAGTAGAAGTGTTTTATTATGAGTTCTTCTTTTACTAATTTGTGGAGTAAAAGACATGGTAAGAACAAATGAAAAAATAGCTTACATTTGTGTTTATTCCTGGCCTGACATTATTTGTAAGAGAAGTTGTGATGTTCCTTTCTGTACGTTCAGGTAACTATTATACTAAAGATCGTAGACCTCAATTAATAATTGCAAATTCCTCCTACTAGGTAAAAATAGCCAAAAGGTATTGTTGTCCTTGAAAAACAAGGTTATTGACGTCAATAAAATATGTAATAACATAAGCCAGGAGAAATATAATGTTCCATAGACAGAATGTCAGCTGTGTAAGCAAGCACCTTGTGTGAATTTTTGTCTGTCTCTACGTAAACAGTAGGTTAGCACACGTGCACACACTAAATTAATGGCTATGATAGATATTATGGCTTGAAACCTCTACCAGAAGGGGGTTAATGGAGTTAGAACTGCTGTAGCAGTTATAGTTTGGATAAATATTTCTTTTTATTTAGAAAAAGTACATGTTTCAATTATTTTAATAAAATAAATTTGTGCGCTAAAAATCTGCCCTTATGACTATCAAGCTGACATAACCAGAACTCATTCTTTTAGAAAATGACCACTCCATTTTTCATCTTGATGGCCACATTTTCACAATAGTTCCCTGTAACCTTCCTGACTTCTTTTCAACTTTAAAGAAGTCCTGGGCTGCTTTTAAATCCATTCTTGATGTGCTTCCTCCATGGGCTGCTGCCGTCCCTGTGAAGTGCTCTAATGTGTGTTTGGCTTCTCTACGTACTCGGCCACAAAACCAGGGTTTCAGAACGGGTTTCTTGCTGTGGCCCAGATAAAGATTGTTTTTCTGTTCCTGCTCAAATACAGCTTTTACAGGAGGCCTGCACAGGTTGTAGCTGAAACTACTGCACTTGCAAAGTGACTTCTCAAAGTAGTTGACTTCAACATCAGAATTGATGGCATGAGATAATCCATCTGTGAGAAAACCCAACAGTTTTAACAGTTATGCTAGGCAAAATATTCCCCAAATCACGTGAGAAATTGATAAAATAGGCTTTTATAACATGAAAGCGTAAAAGAAAAGGGCCTCACAGGTTGTATTTATACACTACTGTTGGATAACTTAAGTTGCAAGATGTTGTTTTGGACGTGTATCTTGATGGATTGGTGTCTTTTTATTTTTCCTTCCAATTTTTATTTTCCATTTTCAGTATGACTAACACTGCTATATTTTTAGACAATTTCAAACACTTATTTTTAGTTTATATTTATGAAATTGTGTCAGTTTATGTACCCTGATAGCTTAACTCCATCTTGTACGTCAGAAGAATTTCTTATATTATTCTTTGTTTCTGTTGGAATTTCATGTCAGTCTTTTACATTTGGCAAGTTCTCACTTTTTTTTTTAGGGGAACAACTGTATGTGAATTGACATTTATTACTAGCAAGTGCATAAAAGCCTTTCTCACAGAATATTTCCTTTGTTCTTTTCCTTATTTTATTTCCATCGTTGTATGTGTTTTAATGGCTATACATCTCTTAATGTAGATGTAAGCTCTTAATTCCAGCTGTTACACATATATGAAGCTATACATTATTTTGTCAGCATGCAAATAGTTGTGTGCCTATTCAATACACAGAACTGTAAAGTGTCCATAATTACAGTGATTAACTACAGGTTCAGTCATGCATCTTTCTTCAGGGCATCAAGTTGAAAAATAAGGAAAGGGCCAATTAAGCCTCTGCTACGCTCCCCCAGGTCGCGGGCACTGACGGGAAGTTATCCCAGGGACACATTTAACCGTGGAGCCGTTCTTGGCTTACACTTCAAGGGATTTTTTTCCATGCAGCACTGAAACACAGCACGTATCTTGAGTGCCATCTTCATCTGTTCACGGTACCTGTAAGGTTTGAAGTGTTGCAGCCACTTGAGCATTACAGATTTATAATGTCAGTTCCTTTAAATATTTTTTCTGCTTTATGGACAAACCACATCAAGAAAAGGAAAATATGTATCTTTCTATGGAGAAGGGACAGCCACTTTCAAAACTTAGTAGGAAATGGAGAATTTAGCAATTCAGTTTGATGTTATGAGAGCATCCCTTGGCTTTCTGGCATTTGATAGACTAGTAGCAAGATGATGTTTCAAACAGGAATTCTTGTTTCGCTTACCAGCAACACAACTGCAGAGTTTCTCTCCTATTTAAAAACACATTGCGTGTAGCATTTTGTTGCTAGGCACCTGCTTGGCCAAGTGCTGGTTCCTAAGCGTGCTTTTATATTTAACTAACCCCTGCACAGCTTGCAAGTGATTTTACCCCCACGAGTTCTAATTTTCCTTTCACTGTTTTCCGTATTTTTGTGTAAGGAAAATTCCTTATTTCTCTCCATAAATTTAATCAAGATAATGCCTCCCAACTAAATGTAGGAGATTTTCATTTTCACCTTGGAACTAGAGAAATTATGTGCAGAAGTAGTACAGATGGGCTGGTGCTGTTGTTGGAAAGGATCATAACAAAAAGGCAAATTAAGTGTTATCTTTTTTTCAGCTCTGTAATTTTTATTTTTACAGAACTTTTTTTTTTTTAAAAAAAGAGTAACTTTTATCTCTATTTCTTCGTGACTGATGCAAACAAATTCCACAGAGATTCAAGGGAGGACAGTGGTAGCAGAGAGGACAAAAGTCCAGGTTTCTGAGGGCAAAAGCCATGCACCTTTCCATTTATTTAAAACAAGCAGGAGTTCAATTAAAAGTTCCTTTAAGTTGTTTAACCTTCGTAACAGGGGTCTCACTTAAGGGAGTTGTTAATTTGGGAATGCGTCTCTGCTAGTACAGAGGGTGCAAGGAGACGCTGGGATCCTGTGGGAGTGAAGTGCTGATGGTTGGTTAATAGGGATGGAGGGCTGCGTCGGGGGCAGCCCGACTCATTCTAGAGCCCTCTAATTTGGGGAGGGCTATTACGTTTTCAGTGCCATTGCTTTCTTGCCATTTTTTTTTGGTGGAGGGGAAGGATGTTGCCTCTATTACAGATAAAGAAACCCTACTTACTCTGAAATAGCAGCTATTGAGAACTATAAACCCACTGTCCGTACCTGTCAGTTTTTCTTACAGGTGTTGAAGACAAAAATGAGGCCAAAATGCTATCATGCTATTCTAATATTGTCTAAAACTTTTGAAATTCTCCTGTTAGCTCGCATGTGTGACATATAAAATGAAACTCTTTGGATCCCTCTGGGCTTTAGGGGCTGCCCTTTGAGTGGATGTGCATCACTGAACTGATCAGGTAATATTTCCAGGACATAATGAGTGATCAGAGAAATCTGTTCATATGTAGTACTATACTGAAAAGAAGGCCATTTTATTGTTGTTCTGTAAGGAGAAGAATATTTTAACAAGGGAGAAGAAAAGGGACTGAGCTTTCCTACTTGGAATTATCATGAAATGTTGTTTTCATTTCCCCTAACAATGCTAATAAAATCGAGATGAAGAGTCAATTGCTATTACTGTAGCAGGAACAGTCTGAGTAAATTCTTTTGCTAAAATTCTACCGAAATAATTTTAAATCCAGATATTTACTCTCCGGAGTTCGTTGTGGTGAGTTTCTCATTTAAGGGTAAAAAACCATGCTAGTTATGCAGTGCGGGATATATCTGCCTGACTGTTATGTGATGTACTCTGGAAATACTCACTCGAGTTGTCCTGCAACTTCCTGCAACTACTTCTTATGCATTACTGCATGTAACATTGTGACAAAACACACCCTTTCCTCACTCTGGTCCAGATCAGAATGATCAAATTGTAGCAACTGTATAATTAAATGTCAGCACATATTTAAACTGAATTTACATTTTCTTCTGTCTTCCTTAGTTTTGGTAGAGCATGAAAGCTAGGGTTGATTGTCTGGTCACATTACGATGGTTTCTGTGACATTTAGGGAGATAGCTGATTTAAACAAGCTCAAAATTATCTTTGAAGATCAGTTGCTTACATTTTGCCGTTGAAAGCTTATGCTTATTCTCCATCTCTCTTTTATTATCATACTTTTAAAACTTTGACTCTTTACGATGAAATTATAAGATATGCTGTGTAGTTACTAAAGGATGTAGCTCACTGACATCTTAGATACTGTTCTGGAAGAGAAATCTACTGTTCAGAATGGGATATATATTGCAATAATAATAATTTCTTGTGTTTTCCATCAAACTACTCTTACATTTTAAGGTACGACCATACCTCCATTACATTTCTCTTGTTTATAATCAGAAATTGTGTTTGCGGGCAATCAGAGGTGACATCTGGGCCTCACTGATGGCAACAGCAACATTTTGTTGGTATAAGTAGGACTGGGATTTTACTTCAACAGACTACCTGCCTGCCATTTAATTGACCAGTCAGTGTCAGAAGTACATTTTACGAGTATACTTCATCATCTTAGCCAAAATCTGTGTGAAATATGCAATTAGCATGAATGAGGAGTTAAGGGAGAAGAGGAAGCCTTCTTTTAAAATGCTGCAGCTTTTATGGTTTGAATAAATTTTCTTTATTGGGACACTAATTTTAAGAGATCCTGACTTCCCTATCCACTCCTGAGGAGGACAGTATTTTCTTTCAGTTTTTCAGCAAAGTAAAGCCTTTTTTTCACCAAAGTAAAGCTCAGGAATCAATCGGAAAATGTTTTGGCACTGTGAGTGCTTGGAAAGTCTGGGTTTAGCTGCTAGGGTCCCGGCTCCTGCTCCAAAGGCATGTGCTGCTTACACAGCCCTCTCGGGGATGGTCTCGGCTGCGGGCTGTGCACCTCAGAGCGCCCCGGGCTTTCTCTTACTGGAGATTGGACAAAAGCCGCCTTCACAAAAGACATTAAAAGATTTTTGCCTGTAATTTCTCTTAAAAGTCTGGAACGTGTCTAGAAATGTCAAGGCATCCAAGTCTGTAGCCTTCACTCATTTAAGAGTCCTATTCTTTCTAAGGTTAAAATAATGTTTTTGGAAGGAGAGTTAAAGCTTTTCATGGGTCTGTATGCCAATTAGAAAGCCAGAGCCAAGTCCCTCAGCAATATAAACATTAAGCTGAAATCAGCCGAGTTCCCTTTTACTAGGAGAGTATTTGGCTGATTTCTCTGTGTTTCCCAAGGCCGTAGCTGCAGGGATTAACTCGTGTTACAGTTTTGTGCTTTGGCCCTTGCTCAACTCCTGCTCATGCATAAAAATGCTTAACTGGGGACGGTGAAGCCTGAGATAACCTGTGCAAAAGTGGATTGCCTGCTTCATTACAGAGGCTTACGGGCACATTCAGACACATCCCGGTTCATCAGCAGTTAATATAATCACCGTACACCATGGGTATAGGCACCTTCACTGGATTTAAGCTAATTCTAGGAAGAGCTGCTGGATTTTAAGATGTTAACAAGGACAAGTGGATGTTTAGAGAGAATTGTGCCACAGGGAAATTGTGCTGCTTTATCCTTACCCGGTCCTGACCGTAACCCTCCAAATACATGGAGCAGGCATGAGGAAAAGACTTTCATTTTGTGGAGGAGAACAAGGCTGGTTTGTTTTTGTTTTGTTTTGTTTTTTTCCCTTCCACCTATTTATGTATTACAGGTGCTTTCTTGGTTTCCCTTTGAGAATTTCATAGCATTTTGAAGGGCTCAGGTAATACAGTACCATTATCTAGGTTGTTTTTGCAAAGGTGCCTATAAAACCTAATCTCTCAATCCCCGTTACCTATTGTAACCTACCTAAGTAAGGCAGGCTACTGTCCAACTTGCATCACGTGTCCGTATTTAAACTGGGGAGATTTTGGGGTTGAGAATAATAGTGATAGGAGCAAGTGATATAAGACCGTAGTGACAGACAGCAGCTCTTCCTAGGTGAAGATTCATCACCGTTACTTACTCCTGATGAAGCTGCAGTATGTTCATCCAGCATTAGAATTTAATTTCTCATATTTTCCAAGACTCAACTGTTTCTGAGACTTATAGCTGTTCTAACTACTAGTAAAATTGCATTCTTCCTAATATTTTACATTTAATACAGTTTGGGTGTGGAGAAGAAGAATAAGCATCTTTTATTACCATAAAATAATGCTCAGTTTTAATTCATTGTAAGAGCTGTTTTCATGTGCAAAGTAGAACCAGAATGAATTTCAGACTCCTATTTCTATTCTGATCCTGCATGCTGCAGATACAAGAACTGCTCATGTCCACTCTGCTTAAAACCATCAAGTTTTAAACATCAAAATCAAACTGTTTTGTCACAGCAGGAGAGAGGGAAATCTTTAGCAAGTTGAATTTGCATGTCTTTACAGATGCCTGGTGAGCTAGCTGTTAAGATGTCATATTGTATGCTTTCTATTCATGTTGACTGGAAAATGCAAAATGCACTTTTTTATTTCTGAGTGCCACAGACTAGCTGCACAACGGCCCGATGCTGGGAAGCTGGGATATTTAGTTTTAAGTAGCCTGTTTCCAGCCAGATGGTATTCTGGGTCAACATGGGGGCTCACTCTTAATCTCAAATCATGAATGTAGACCTTACTGCTGTGTGAAATACTCATGAGGCTTTTGTATCGGTCTGTAAATACAGAAAGATAAAGTGTGAAACTCGATGTTACAAGGTAGGTAGGTGCCCTGCCAGTGGTAACAAAAAAAATATTTGATGTGCCCATTCCTTTCACTGAGACACTTGTAGGCAGATAAACAGATCTTAAGGCTTATCAGAGATAATGTTCATGCCTGATTTGTATGCATGTTTCTATCTCTTTGTCTTGATTACTTCAGTTCTGTTGCCCACAGATTGTGTCCACAATCCCTTTCTTAATAAAACCAAAATATAGATCCCGTATGATTGTTGTTTAGTATGTTGTTACACATTTTTCTGAACTGCAGCTTCGGTAGGAGCTGAAGAAGTGCCAAGATAAATTTTTTGTAGTGGTACATATAAAGAGAGGTGATACAGGCTTTGAAGAATATCCTGGTTTTAATGTGACTTAATTTGGCGAAGTCCATAGGAGACAATAATGCCATCTACAGCAGAACCAGCAGAAGGCTGAGCTTTCAACTCTCTTGGGAAGACAGATTCTGCTGAATCTGTTCTACAGCTGCTTGCAGTTTTCAATCCAGTAAGGCGCAGCCATTTCCTTAAAAACATTCAGTACATAGAAGTGTGGTTCAGCTACATGGTGGAGAGCTCAGCTTGCAAATTCAGCAACATTGAGCAGGATTAAATATGTTTTATTCTCTTAAATTAGGCACTTGCTACAAGAAGCTTTATCAAAATTAAGAAACCATACGTTGTATTTTTAAACCAGAATGCTGCAGTGTCCACAGCATGCTTCCTACTTCCTTCCCCTGAGATGTTAAGAGTCCAAGATCTATTTTCTTGTATTCCTTTAGACTTTTAAATGTTCTTCTATGTATGCCATCACATCTCTGCAGTCAGGAAATTGATCACAATTGCAAGATTACACCTTAAAAATGTATTAATATTTATTATTTGTCTGGACAGAAGGATTACTGTCAAATGGGACCTAGCACGGAATATGCCTATCTACCATAGGCATAGAACTGTCATACCCTGCTTTAGATGCACCCTTGAATCTACAGCCGTTTGAAGAGCAAGTAGAGAATCAGAGAAAGATGGGTGGTCCTGACAGGCTCTTGAGATGAAAAACCTAACCAGAGCCATCTATGTAGTTGGCCTTCATAATTATGTTTCTGTCAGGTGTATTGGGGTCCTGACCTACAAGAGAAAGAGAGTTGGAGAGGAATGGGAAAGTGTGGTGCGGGGGACAGATGACGTGAGGGAGTAGATAGTAACTTGATCTTGATCTGTTTTTTGCCCATAGCCACCGCCTCGGCGAGCTGGTGAGGTTGCGCTCCAACCCAGAACTGTTAAAGATAACGCAAAGCAGTTCAACCGTGGCAGCTGGCAACACAAAATAACACAAAATGCAGTAGCCAAACAACTTCCTCTGCTTGTCTGTCTTCCAAGTTTGTGCCTAAGGAAGACAAGATGTAAATTTTTCTGTTGTCCTCCTGGTCTCTTTTCTGTGTGCCATGTGTGCCCATCTTCAGCGTAAAAACTACTGTCACAGTAACACACTAACCCAGTTTAGCCTCAAGTCTTTTTTTATGCATGATGGGGTAAAACACACACCTGCATGCATTTGTAAATGTTTATTGCAGTAAAGGGGACTAGATCTGAGCCTCTGTGCATGCAATCTTTGCTTAGAAAGTTGCCTTTAAGTATGTTAAATATATGGAACAGGATATTACTAATCATGAATTTGAATTTTCTGACTTTCTTTTAAGGTTTTGCAAACTGTTTATTGTATTAGTCTCCTGAAAATCTTGTGTGCAATTATTTGGGCTTTGTAATTATACGAATTTTGTAACTCCTACCTATACTGGGTTACTTTTAGATATCATAAACATATTTATTTCTAAGCAAATGACACCTGGATGAAGCCTAGTCTAGACACTCCTTAAAATCTTGTCTTTAGTAAATGGGTTTTCAGCTTGAAGTAAAATCTTGGTGGAGACCAGGCTGTTTGTAGACTCAGCATGTGTTTGCCATTCAAGATAAACAGCTAGCCTGTCCTGTACTATGGAGGAGATTAAATGTGAAAAATTGAGAGTTTCTCATCTTCATTAGACTTTGATCCTAAATCAATTACCACGTATTAGTTAGCTATGTAAACATTGCTTCTTTTAGTGCAGGTATTTATTCCAGGTTGACATTCATGATTTACTCTAGGAATCAATAAATTTAATACTTAAGTAAAGTACCAAATTAGGTAAGTGAAACACAGGAAACAGAAGAAAACTCTTAGTATTCAAAATTAATTCCTCAAACGTGTAGAAAAGGCAGAACTAAAGTTGCCTGTGATACCCAGACGTATACCAGAGGTGGGGGGAGATGGACCGCGTATGATCTGGTGTCCTCTGCCCCTTGCCCTGCCGATGTGATACGCCTTAGCTTGCTCAACAGGAAAGTGAGCCTTGAGAAATAGTGCTGCTGAAATTATTCACGCCTTGCTAGCTAGCGCAGACTGCTGCTTCTCAAGCTCTGGCTTTGTTTGAAAAAAACATTCATGGTAAGAGCTAGAAGGTAAACCCCAGCAAATTAGAACAAGACTAAAATCCCAAGCACTACTTATTAAAGTGGTGGGGGTTTGGAATGGTGGCACCAATGGTACTTTCTCAAAGGGGTTCCCAGACGTGGCAAATTAGAGTTCGGGTTTGCTTGGGAAGGAGAAAATCTTTGTGCTTGGGAGAGTTTGGGCACTTTTTCTACTACATGATGCCTTCCTCCTACCTTAGTTCCCATTACACCTCCTCACTCTGACAGACAAAACCTTTGTTGAAGTGTTCAGGCTCACGGAATCTCCCACTCTTTCTAAAATTAGAAGACTCTTAACTCAAGGGGAGAAAGAGAAGTCTGGTGTTAAACCACCAACAACCCCTCTGTCAGCATCAAGGTACTTGTGAAGTCCTATTCCTGCTCGGGTACAATTTCTTCCTTGGTATGTCCTGCCACTCAGGGAAAATCAGTGCCCGTTTAACAGATATTACTGGCATAAGATCGATCCTCTGAAGGTTTTATCATTTTTAGAGAAGAATAAATGAATTGCTGAATTGACAGCGCCTTCCACAGTTTATTAATCCACTTTCGGAACAGCAGGGAAAAACTTGTCTAGAAAGAAAAATCTTTTATTTCCATCCAATTTGCTGATTTAGATATCTTAGAAATTTTTCTGCCAAAGCAATTATTTTCTTTCCTAAGCCATGTATTTGGTTTATTATATATACGTGTGTATATATATGCACACGCATATGTGTGTGTGTGTGCAGAATTTTACCTGTTCTTTAATCCACCACAAAACTCATGTGACTGTAGAGAAAGCATATAAACTTGATACTAAGGCTATTTCTTTCTCCTTCTCCTTTCTATCTTTCTGCGTTTCCTTGTTCTTTCATTACATGAGTTTTTAACTCCAATTTTGAGGTTTTAATTCTAGTTTTGCATGGCACGGTAGCCCTTCTGTAGCCACTTCTTGCAGGAACGACGGCATTAGATTGCAGGCTTTCTGATTTGGCGTACACCTTGCTGTGCAAGAAGATGCAGCATGCCTGTGGCTTTATCTGTAATAGTAGTAGTACATGAGACCACACTATGATGTTGATTACAGACCTAAAATTGAATGAATTATGTGCGGGACGTTTTTATTTCAGTCAGTGGGCAAATGGCTACATTTGTTATTTTTAATATAGAATATATTTTAGAGCTCTTCTCCCCAACAGCTTCTCCACTGCATTATTGCTTGAGTTTGCACTGTGAATACAACCAGGGCAGGAAACCTCCAATATAGCATTTATTTATCGAAAAAAAGGAAAACTGAATTTTCTTTCAAAGGTCCAGTGGAAAGCTATGTAATGCGTTTCACACTTTTTCGCTGGTCAAGAAGTCAAAGCTTATCCACTTTAAAGGAAAAGCGAGTGGACATGCACTGACATAATTTTTTTTCGTTACTAGATGTGTTTATGTAGGAACAATGGAAGGAATGAATACATGTAGCACAAGTTGTCAGGGACCTGCCAAGTCATTTATCCTGTTTCCTTCAGGTATATATATATTATTTTTAATGTTTGGCTCAGTTATGCCAATAAATATTTGCAGATCAAAATGGTGTTTATTCAGGAAAGGAGTTAAAGGTCTCGGACTTAAAACAGGAATAAATGCAGGGTCAATGTTCTTATGTTGATCCACTGCTTTCAAATTCCTATGAATTATTCTGGATTTCTTCCTCCTTCAGTTGGCTTCAAATATCTTTTTGAACATATCTGTTCATCAGCATTGAATCAAAAGCTTGGCAGCTATTTCTTGATTAAATACTTATTTCCAAACTAATAAACATCACAGCAGGGTTTAATTAATATATGTCAGTCACACGGCTTCCCCCTCCCCCCCCAAAAAAACCCCAAAACAAAACCAAAACAAAATAAAAAAATACAGTGCTCTGAAATCACTACCTGCAGAATAAAGCTGTGGGCTTTTTTCTGCAGTGAGCCATGGGAAAGACAATTAAAGAGCATGTTGATGGCATCTACTTATCTTTCTGTTTAGGCAGGGATGTCTCATTTTTAAAAGTTTCCTACCAGAAAAGCTGCTAAAACCTCACTAGAAACCCTCCTTTCCCCCATAGGACTGTTATTATTGTAACAAACACAATTCTACTGTGCCTTTATTTTTGCAGTTATTTGTTAGCAATGGCGTATGTCAGCACAGCAGCTTAACTCGGCTACTTGATACGCCTTTGAAGATACCGTATGCTGGAAAGATAAGGTTTAGCCATTTTAAAATTCTAATGAAATTGGCATCTCTTTAGGAGAGGGTAAATGCTATTGCTGATCATGTGTATGTACAGCCTGGTCTGCGCATTCCCCTTCCCCAGGGCAGTATAGGCCTGCGGTTGGTTTTCCTTAGGGCTGTAGGGAATGGGATCTCCTTGCTTTGCTGGGAGGAGAGATCCTCTACTCCTTCATCAAAAGTCTTCCACTAACAACGTGCTTTTTATAGCTATCTCCCAGAGCAGTATCCATGCTGAGATTCGGTCATCGTTGAGGATATAACTTATAGTTTAGAAATATTAAAATGTGGAGTATTATACAGGATTGCATGTTTTGTTAGGTATGCATTCAAAGCATCTGGGCAACTCTGAATGTGCTGCCTCAGGATGTCAAGTGTTAGCTATATGGTTGTGATGAAGACACGCTGATATCTTTAACCTTATATGAGATAATAGCAATAGAAAAACATTCCTGATTATTTTTGTATTTCATTTTTCACTTTGCCGTCGTTGATAATGAATCTCCCTATATGCATGAGTTTCAAATTAACTTTAGCTGCTGGGTGAAAAGTGTGTTTTAATGTAAAAAACAGACAAAAAGCCCCTTAAATGAGTCTAATGGGTTCAAGTGTAGTTTTCATACCTAACAACCTGGCAGTTTTACCGCATTCTTCGTGTTCAAACTAAATGTAGATTTATGGAGCAATATATAGAAATTAAGTTTTAAAAGGAGCAAGCAAAGTCCTTCAAGTGTATCACATTGAATGACCTTGATGAAATTAATATTTTTAATGCGCAGAAGGGATGGATAACTACTACCATATTTCACATGAAGTATGATCTGCTTTGAAGTTGGCAGAATCTTTTCCTGGGGACTATGTAGGATTAGGCTTTCGACATGAACAAAATTGCTTCCTTTAAGGAATGTATTTCCAGATGGAATGATATTTGACTTGCGCATACTGAGATGTAGAATGACTTCAAACAAACATGAGATATAATGAGAACTGATATTATTCATAACCTTATCAAGAATTACATTCATGGAGATTATGGAATGACCTCATCTTTTATTCGGACAGTGACATGTATTCTGTCTTCACCGGAGGCCCGTGTGAAACACCGTCTGGCTGAACTGATTAATTTATTTTCAATTTGCATAAAGACTTCCATTCCCTAAATATTTTTAGATACATGCGTAACTTTGCACTTAAGTAATCCCTTTGAAGGGAATGAGACAAATTATTAGTTCTTTTGACCAGAAAAGAGTATTCATAAAGGATTTGGAGTTTAATCTTACTCTACGATTTCCTCGGTTACTGAGTCCTGCTTTGACTCTTCCAATGGGTTTTACATGTCTAAACTTTGAAATTATTTGGCATTCTGTGTATGCTTCACTTTTATGTAAATGATTGTTTTTGATATTTACTGCTTTTCTGCTTGATTGGGTACTTAATTAATAGCAAATGTTCAGAAAACGTTACATTTCTTTCCACAAGGAAAGTTGTCTCAGGCTTTTTAAGAAGGCTGAGTTTCCCATCTCCTTGAATATGTATTTCCAAGTGTGCTGAATGGTTCTTTGACTGATGTGTTTTTAAACGAATACACATGCTTTATGACAATTAGACAAAATTTTAACAAAAGTTTGTCAAACAAAGACGGCAGTGATAAAATCCCTGTGTTCATGCTAAGAATTTGCTGCCGACCTGTGCAACGTGCCATACCACTGGGAAAGCATCTGGGCTGCAGTGATCCCAATGTGTCCGGCCGTGGCACGTGTGCCTTGCTGCCTAGAGGGACCTTTGTATCTTCCCGTGCTGAGGAGGGATTTCTGAGCCAGCTCTAGAGCAGCCCGACTACAGGGGAGGACTGGCTGCCTCCAGTGTCATGTTCTTTCTTATGAGAGGGTTTCTGAGCCTCCATGTTGTTTCTTACACATTGCTGGGAGTCTCAGACAGGTTCTTTCCTCTCCTCGTTTGTTGATTTCTCCACTTATTGCCTTTTTCCTGTGTTTTGAATGGTGCTAGTGAAGTCATTCATTTGATGGGATACCACCTAACTTCTTTGCCTCCTTATCATGCCAGAAGTCTACCAGCACTATTCCCTGGTGGTGCCAGAACTTGGGAAGCAGCATCATTCAACAGCTGCTGTTTCAGAGCAAGTGGTTTGAGCATCAGCTGTAGTTTGGGAACTGAGGGGTCAGCTGCTCCCTAGAAAGGCCCAGGGCTTGTTTGCTTTGTAACAGCAAGGCATGTGGCATCTTCTCCACATCCAATTTGTGATGGGAGTTTCCTCCCACTCACAAGTGGTCTATTGCCATGATGAAGTCAATGCCCAGGATTACCCCCATTGAGCTGTGCTGAAAGTTCCACCATGGGGACCGGGAGACCTACGGGATGTATCTGCGAGGCTTATTAACTGCAAGGCCACACGAAGGAGAAGCTGCGCCTGGATTTATAGATTGAGTGTTTCTAGGTCAACAGAATGAAGGCATGCTGTAGCTGTAGCTCACAACAGAGAAATCCAGGGAGCCTTTTCAAAGCATGGAATCAGAAGTAAGTGCAGATGCAAGGTAATGATGTTCAGGTTCTCAAACCAGCAGAGTGCTACAGCACTCTCTACCCCACAGTCTCAGCTGAGGAGCTGCAGCTAGTGCTGTGGGCCAGCCGCACCCGCGGTGGGTAAGCGTTTCCAGGCAGGGCTGCATGAGTAGCTGTGGGTATGAATGAGCTGATCCTCAGGAGGCAGCATCTGAAGAAGCTGAGGTCTTGCTTAGCCCCGATCTTTTCCCTCCCAGGAGAGGATAAACTCCACCCTGCTGAATGCAGCATCATTCTGCTTATGGCCAACTTTTACGGCAAACCCCATAGGAAAGCTGACTCAGGAGATCTGTAATCCTATTGTTCCTAGTCTGAATTCCTTAATCAAATGTCTCTGATTTTCTGTACGCACCATTTTTCTGCCAGAGGAGTGAATTGGGCTGAACATCCCATGCTGCTACTTGATTCCAGGAGATGATTTGTGCGAGTAGGTAGAAATGTTTGTACTGACAGCAGGGACACAGGATGTGAGAGCACATCTTATCTCCCGAGATTGTAGCTCTTGACTTGGTGAACAACCTCACTGTCCTGCAAACTGGTTGTACCTGGCTGTAGGTTTGGATATTGTTCTGTTTTCACTACAGTGGTGTGGATGACTGTTCCCAGCTGTGCTCCGTATCAGTCATTGCTGCTGAAGGTCAGGAAAAGTCCAGCCTGGTTCTCAGGGAAATGCGTGGCACTCATTTTCTTTTGCTATAACTACTTTACTACATAATATTAGGCAAAATTCTCCAGGGTATGGTGTGTTAAAGCGGTGTGAAACCCATTGAGTCCCTTTCCTCACAAAGTATAAAAATAGATACAGCTCTGCAAGCAGAGCACTTTTTCCTGGCCTAGATAGAGGCGAAATATGAGGGACCTACACCGCAAAATGTTTTGGACAGCATTGAATGACCAGCAGTGATTCTTGTGCTAATCTGTCCCTCTCTAGGAATATTTCCAGTTAGTCTTGAATTGCGCAGATTTGTTGTATTTTGTTTCTTTTGCTGTCAGGCTATTGCTTAATATCAACTGGCAGGTGAGAGCTTTCAGGGCTTGGAGGTAGCAGAAATGAATATTCCACTGGGAAGGCAGACAGATGTGTGATCACCATGTCAAGTTAAGGGTAGCTGGGGAAGAAGGTGCCATTTATCAAATGCCATTAACTTTAGAAGTATTTTCTATGCTACAGATTAATCTGGACATTTTCATTATGTATTAGACAATGGATTGGGTAGGCTGCATAATATAAAACATTTGAGAATACTTTAAAACATTATCTGACAAAAGTATTTCCAAAAAAAAAAACCAACCCCAGATCCAAAGAGTACTTCTATGAGCCATTCTTCATTAAAACAAGTAACATTTGCCTCTTAAGAGCCAGAGGAGAGAGCTCTTCATTTTCTTTTTGCCGGTGGGGATTGTCTGCTTTTCCCTGTGTTCTGGTTTTGACTGGAGTAGAGTTAATTTTCTTCATAGTAGCTAGTATTTGGCTTGTGCTGAAAACGGTGTTGATAATACAGGGAAGTTTTAGAGCAGTTTAGTAAGCAGGGCTTACACAAGAGTCGAGGCCTTTTCTGCTTCTCATCCCATCCCACCAGCGAGGAGGCTGGAGGCACAAGGAGTTGGGAGGGGACACAGCCAGGACAGCTGACCCCGACTGACCAAAAGGATATTCCATACCATACAACGTCAGGCTCAGCACGTAAAGATGGGGGAAGGAGAAGGAAGGGGGGGATGGAGTTACTGGTGCTTAGTTGCCGGCTGGGGTTAAACCATGACACCCTGCTTGCAACTGTGCTGTAAAATTACGGCTTTTCTTTCAAAATCAGCAACATTACAACAGGTTATCCAGAAAAGTAATTGGCAAGCTTTCCCTGCTCAAAGCCAAATTGTGAATAAAATATGAAAGGGCTGCTTTTTAAATATAATTTCCAGTTACTGTTTTATTAAGCATTTAAATTTTAGTGTTAAACTTTTTTGCTGTATTTTATTATCAGAAATCTCCCAGATTGTCATCTGGGAACAAAAGAATAGATATAAACCCTTAAGAAGTTTAAGAAATACTATAGGGATATAGGGCAGGTCTTAGTAATGGCATACCTTACACTCTGTAGTGTGTACAGTAAAATATTGATGTGCACCTGCTATTTTTATTAAAAAATTACTTGTCCTTGCACAGGAAAAAAATCAGGTACTTGTTCTCAAAACTGTAATTATGAGAAAGATGGGAGCTAAAACTATTAGCTGGCTTCCACCTTGTCACTGAAATATATTGGTAGGTTTTATTTTGCTGCTAGAAACTGATGTCAAAAGCACCAGTTGAAGCCAGTGAGGAAAAAAAAGTCCACAAAAATCCCCCCAAAAACCCACCTAAAAAAAAAAAGGCATTAGCCGGACCAATGCGAGAGAAGTTCACACTCATTGCATGAAGGTTCCAGGATCGAGTCTGTGAGTACGTCTGACATCAACGGTGTGTGGACGTGCAGAGATAAGGTCCACCTGCATCCAGATTACCCCTAGAAATGCGCACAAATAAGAGCAAGCGTGTCAAGGCAGGTTTGCTACACGGCATCTACACATGTGACTGGATATGGTTAAATGTCCCTGTTTTGTCCCAGGGCTATAAAAATCTGGGAACAGGAACGTCAAGAAGCTACTTTATATTCCGTTATGAAGCATGGCTTTTCTTAATTTTACTGTTTGATGGCACAGACTGAAATAGATGCCTTATATAATGCTAAAATAAGAGAGAAGGTTGAGCTAGAGTTGAGAATCCAGCCACCCCCACAACGTAGGTGTCTACAAGTCTGGGGTTGCATCTGAATGAGATGATCAGAGCCTTAAAATTTTCCAAAATGTCAGAAGTCCCAGTAGAAAAATTAAATGCTGCCACATAAAAGGGACTAAACCAAATGTATTGGGGTAGATGTGACCCTGGAAACTGCCTGCCAGCTTCTGCTAGGTTAGAGATTGAAGAGTAAATGTGTACAGGTATTTACGTGGGAAGGGGAGCAGGCACTCGCAAGGGTCCCAGTGGACACCTGTAGGCCAATACATACTTTTGAAAAGTGACCAGAAGTCACCTTAGAAAATCTGTATTATGTATTTCATAAGTTCGCAAGAAACATCTGTATGTGAAGTCTGCACCTGAACTGTCACCTGGATTTTATTGCAGGAACTCTCCTGAATTTAAAAAAAAAAATAATAGCAAAAAAAAAGTAAATAAAAGTGTTTGATAAAAAGGTGGGGAAACAAAGCTAGGATTTATTCTTCTGGTTGTTTTTAAATTGGTTTTTGGTTTGGTTGGTTTTCCCCGGGTTGCTTCTTTTCTGTCTTTTAATTGATATCCCTCTTTCATTACCTCATGGAAATTCAAAATGCATGTTACAGAGAATGAAGATGTTTTACCAACAAGATTAATTAATTATTGAGGCAGCCAATTAATAGCACTGACTAGTGTTCTTGAAGTCAAGTACACAGTGCAAGAAATAGTTGCTGTGTAGGATTAAGCTGGAGCCCTGTATCCCAAGCGAGAAACACAGATGTAAAGCCTGTATCCAGCGGCTAGACACCTCCAAAGCAGAGGTGGACGTGACTGCTGTTCAGAGGAGATGTACAAGAGCAAACTCATTAAGTCAGATCCATCTTGGAAAAAGAAAAAATTACATTGCTTTTGTGTTGCATTTGCTTATGTGTCTGCTTTCAGCTTCAGCTGAAATTTTCTTCAGAAAAGTACAAATCCTATCAAATGTTGTTATGGCTGCCTGGCTGATGAAATGATATTTTTCCTGCCTTGGAGCAATTCTAACTCTGTACTTCTAGAGACAGTAGCTACCTCCTCCTATTCCCCGAATGTCTAATCCTGAGTATTTAGTTAATCCAGACTCTCAGGTCTTGATCCCTTCTCTCAGCGTTGCGGGCACTAAGGTTGCACGGCTGGCAGTTGGTACTCCAGGATCTCATGCCTACCGATGCCTGGTAGCAGCTCAGTTTAGCACCTGGCATAACTTAGGCTCGCGTTTTAGTGCTCTTACCAGTAGAGAAGGTCTTGACTCTGTCCTCAGGTTGTTTAAAAAGTGCTAATTGCTCTGTTCATCGCGTGGTGTCCAAGTAGTGATGCACGGGGTGAGCGTTGCACCCGCAATATGGCTGAATTTTCCTCCTACTGGAATCTTCAGGCGTTGCTGCTAACCTCAGAGCAGCTCCTCATGAGTTTGATTTCCAACTAGCGGTGGGATTTTACTTGACTGTAAACTTCAGGATTGCTTGATATTTATGGCTTTAATATGACTAAATATTGAGGTGATATTTTACACATCTCTACAAGTTGCTATGCATCAGAATTATACCGCATTAATATAATCTCATTACATACCAGAACAATTGTAGGTAGAACAAATAGTTTAAAATAATTTCAGTATGCAGCAAGTTCATTAGGAATAAAGGCTCATTTAAAATGTTACACAATAATTCAGTGTCATTATTGTGGTTTTGTTCACACATGCTTGTGAATTTCCATCAAATATTTACATTAGCCTAATTCAGCGCTGATGTTCAGAAGTCTTCACTGATTTACAGTGATGAGGCCCGGTAAATAATTCTTAATCTATTTGTATGAAAACTCATTTCTGTAATAAGTATCACTTTCACTCAGATAGTTGCTCCAAGTTGCAGCTTGGATACCAACCTCTTTTTGCTGTCTCTTCCCCTTCCTAGAAAAAGTGGGGAGGGTGCTGTTGACAAATACATATATGTTCAGCACCATTCTCTGTAGTTACACTGTAATTTTAATTTCTGTGAGAAGCTCCAGGTGTGTCTACAGACCCTGCAGGTGTATTTTAAGGGATGAAAGTAAAACATTTTCTTCAGAATCCGCCTAGTGAATTTACAGCACCCTCCCTAGTCTACCTGCCAGCTTGGAATGGTAGAAATTTGTATGGAAAGACACGTTATTATGCTTTAAATAGTTATATATGTAGTTATATTCCACATAAGAATAGGTTTTGAGAAAGAAGTGGGAAAAGACTTCATAAATTAGATGTGTGCTCTTTGAGCTTTACTCCTGGTTGGACTCCAAAAACAGAAGCCTTTCTGTAGCCAAACCTAACTTGTGGGAGGCAGGAGGATGCTGTGGCTCTCAGAGGAGGCCAGAGACGCACCGTCTTCACACCCTGCTTTTCGCTGACCAGAACCCAGAGTGCGTGTGCAGGGATGGAGCTGCCCTGAGTGTGTCCTGCAGCGTGGGGACGGCCTGGCTGGCCACCCAGCTCCCCGGGTATCTGGCTCCCCTGGCCACGGCTGCACGGGCACCCACCGTGTGATGTGACGGGCCGCGGGCACCAGCGCTGGGTGCCTGCTGCCTCCGGGATGGTTCGCTCTGAACACGGTGACCCTCCAGAGGGGTCCCTCAGCGGCTGCTGCTGCGGGTGCCTGGAGCCGCTGGCTGAAGCACAGTCCTGATTTTAGAGACTTCGCATTTCAGTGATTTGTTGATGCGCCTGTTAGTTGCGAAACACATCTCTCTGGTTTATCAGTTCCCTCGGGGATCTCTGCTGCTTATCGTTCCTGCTCCCATTTCTCCTCCAGTATTAATTAATCTTTGTCAAGCGAAGCCACAAATTACTTGTCAGATCAATGATTGGATTTCACCTGCTTTCCCTTGGGCTTTCAGTAAGAAAGGGTATCGCTTACCCTGGGTGGATTACCAGAGTGGATTAGACTATCGTGGGTGTACGCTCTGCTTTTTTCTGCCACGGTGAATAAGAAAAATCTGATCTGACAGCTGCAGGTCAGTACACGCCTTACATTAAGCTATAGGTAATGAAATGGGTTGCCAAAAGAGATGGCTGAGAGCTAAACAGGAGTCTAAAAAGCATCTGAGGTTCAAAGTGCTGACCTGAATTCTGCAGGTTTGTAAGGTTACAAAAGCAGGGAAGGTATCGAATGGGCCATAAATATGTGCTTGTAGCGGTTAGGAGCACACGTTTCAGTAAATTATTTCATAACTGCTGCTGGAGGTGGCTAATGCCTTCATCCTAGGAGGTGGTTTGGGGTGTCTTGGAGCAGGATATTGCAGTAGCAGAATCGCTGTAGTACACAAGCTTCTTAATTTATGTTTTCCTTTTTCCTTTGTTTCCCTCATCTTCATCATTGTTGCCCCTGTGTTTACATATGTGCATAGTATATTCCCTTTCTTTATTATACTGTAATTCATTTTAATAGGGTCTGATGAAGTTTAGGCAGAGGAAATAAAAATGCCCAGCTTGACGGGTTCCCTGGTGTCAGGTGCTTAGGAGTGGCAGGATTGTTGTCAGCGCTCAGGAGAGAGAAACAACCAGCAGAACTGCTGTTGAGTGCATACAGATGTGCCATTGACGCAGTTCTCGTGGACTGGGGCTGGGACATGAAAAGCAGCATATTTGCTTCTTTTAAGGAGGGAGAACGTGAATAAGTTTAGGGTCATAATTTAAACATCACTGACTAAACATCATTTTACTGTTGTGGACTTTTTAGGCATTAATAATCAGCTGCATATATTAAGGCTTTGTCAGGCTTGGGAAGTAGGTGCTCAGGATATTGAATTTATTAAATTGGAGTTTATTGAATTTCCTTTGAATTCTTTTGGTGATGTAATGTCACTATTGTGCTTATCATGTGCAGCTGGCTGCTGTATGGGGCTCTTCTGTGCAGCAGCAAATAAATACATCCACGTGGTTTGGGTACGTTGTTAATAACTAGAGGTACTCTGAGCAGATGAAGGACAAGGTACTGATCCCAAACCTACTTTTTGTGTTCCCAAAGCTAGACTTAAAAGTCTGGATTCATTTAGATCTGAAACCATAACTATGTTTAAATTATTTTCCTTGCATTTGCCAGCAGTCCGTGGTGTGTCCTTTCCTGAGCCCCATCATTTGGTACATGTGCCCTTCTGCTCCCTCCACCCCGTCCCCCCAGTGTTGTCACTTTTCATCCAACAGCATTTTCCTCACATTGTGCTTCAACCACAGCCCTTTGCTGAACAATCTTACACACTGATAAATTCTCATTCCAGTCTTATTGCCGATTGCTGTGACTGAGCGTGCTTTTGCTCAGTCTTTCAGGTTTTCAGTTCGTGCAACATATTCTGGGAGGTCGTGATGCTAAGAGGCACTTTAGGTGGCGACTGAAGCCAGAAGCCAAGGTCAGGGTTAGCTGGCTTTTGGGTACAGCACTTGTTCTCCAAAGCCAGTCGTTCAGAGACTGGGTGCCTTCACAAGGCTGACCACGGGCGCAGGCTGCGGCGTGCCATTCCTCCTGTGGCAGATGCATGCAAGATAACGGTCAGCCCGGCGGAAGAGCTGGGTTTTCAATGTGGCCAACTCTGGAGTTGTTTAGCTCAGTCCCACTTCCAGCGAGAGTGATGGTTGCGGCCAGGGCATGTGCCTCTGCGGCTTCTGCATGAGGTGGCCGTGGTCACCAGGGAGAGCCTGCACAGCAAGACCTCCAGCGTAGCTATGGCCACTGGGGAAAGCAAAGCCTCTCCTGGCCTGCGGTCCAAAATGAGTGGTGACGGCAGGTCCTCAAGCAAAGAGCCGCCCAGCCATCCCCCTCTTGGCATTTGTGCTCAGCGGGAGGCATTGCTGAATACTGGGCACGTCCCACCTGTAGCCGCTTGGAAAATACTCTGCTTTTCCAACTTGAAGGAGCCTTTGTGGTTGTAGGGACCTGTTGTATGAGGACAGAGGTGTGCAGAGCAAGTGTGCTGCAAGCCGGAGCAAAGCCCCAGCCCTCCATAGCATAGATACCAGTTGATGTGTCTTTGTCTTTTGACATTATCTTGGGGAGCAATTAGATGAACCTGAGGTTGCAGAGAGAAATATAATGAAGTTGTGGTTGCTGCGTCTCATTGCCACTTCGCTGACATTTCGAAGCCAAAAAAAAATATTGTTGAGCCACTTTTGCTTCTCTTGGTTTAGGTAGGAGATTATTTGGTATGGCTGCAGTGCTGTATTGATGTCTTGTCATCAATACTATGTCAGTGAAAAATTCAGTCCTGAGAAAGCTTCACAGAGATAGTAGACTTGTTTTTTTGCTGCTGCTTCTGTCTAAATATCCGTTATACCTCAATGAAAGAAGGAGATTGCCCAGGGCTAGAAAAAACCCAAGTTTTAGGCTGGAGCCCGGAACTTGCGCTTGGTGTCCAGTCCAATCTGGAATTTAACTGCTGCCTAAACATTCATCTTCAGGAAGAGCTGAAGCAAAGTAAATCAGAGCAAATAAGAAGGCAGAAATGAATGGAGATCTGCAGAAGACATCCAAGGACTCAGCTGCAGTAACTCGGGGTTTGTTCGTGTTATTTGTAGCAATCTGGCCCACTGTTGCCCCACAGGAGGATAACTTGGTTTGCTTTTATTACTTTGAGGGCTTTGCCTGAAAGAATCAACAGGATTTTGGAAAGCTGTGAAAGCTTTGTTGCTGTTGTTGACTTTAATCATTGCAGTATAAATTTGTAGTCCCTGGAGGAGAATTTCTGCACAATACCTTTCTGTATTTATTACTAGAAAAAAAAAAAAAGATTCTTAAGTTACAGGTTATTATTTCTGTCTTAGGCACTCACTGCAGGATGGAACTGGAGATAAATTTAGCGAAGTCTTGTCTTTGAAGTGTAATAAGAGCATTTCTGCTAGATTTTATTAACCTTTCTCTGTAATTAAAAAGTTAACAGCAATGAGATCTGAAAGTGAGGTTGGTTCATGCAATTCACCTTTCCCACATACAGTGTTTAGGTAGTTGGTTCTGGTTGGGTTTAAATCTTTTTACAGGTATTTGCAGGATTCTTCCT
>KL269315.1:33981-51052 GCA_000699545.1 Podiceps cristatus | reverse complement strand
GTAACAAGGTGTATGTTTATAAGCGCTCAAGGGCAACATCATTAGAGATGTTTGGCTAGTCCTCTTTGTACTTCTCTGCTATGCCACTCGTTTCTTGGATTTCTCAAAGTTTTTTTCCCTGAAAATAAAGAAATTACACTTATTTCTTAATGCTGCCAGCTCTTCAGGATTTCTTGATACTTGCTAAGCTAGTGTGCTTATTTTGCAATACCTTTGATTGGCATTACCACTTTTTGCAAACTTTCCCCAGGAGCCGTTCAGTTTGGTGGCACAAAGTTGTAGCACATGGATTGTAGGAGCTGCTAAAGCCTGTCCGTTTGGTTGTGCTTAAAATTGCTTGTGTTAACATCAAATATTGATATCTGTGGTTGTTACTGCCTCAATTGAATCGGACAATATCTCCTTAAGGTCTGTTTGATTCCTCTTCCAATCCAAAGAATTTTCTGTTCTCACTTACAAGTTTGTTTCAAAACTCCCCCCCCTCCCTCTCCCCCCCCCAATAAAAATATAATACACATTTTGGAAGGAAATCAGAGGTTTAAAGATCTGCAAATTTTCAAAGCCAGTACATTTGTAGTATTTAGAAGTTACGATGTCTCTCAGTGAGAAGCTTCCAAAGCACTAATGCTTTAACTAGCACCTTTTAGTCCTGCATGCGGAGCACTTCCACAACTGAACCTTAATTTCTTTGGTATCTGTGAATTCTTACATGCCATAACATTGCAAAAATGCTATTAAATTTCATTACCAATACAGTATTTGAAAGAAGGTTCTTCTGTTGCAGAAAGCAGTAATACTGTATTGGTTCTTACTTTTTTTTTTTGACTTTTTTTTGTCCTTGCACTGTCGTAACCATGGGGGCAACTGCATCTGAACTGGGATTTATTCACTGGGAGAGAAGGGAAGCAGAACAGAACATTAACCACTGCAAAGACAAATAAACCTTATTCTCTGTGTGGGAAATAAGACGCTCTGAAAAACGTCCTTATTGAGCGAGTCTTCCAGATGGCCGTGCTTGCTGCTTAGCTGGCTCCGCCAAATGCCGAGTCCCACAGCAGTGGCTTTGAGAGCCTGGTGAATGGTTGGAGTATCAACACCCTGGAGAGAGTTTTGACAGCAGGATCAGGCCCACTGCATGCAAAACTCTGGTCCCTGCTGAAATTTGTGCATTACAAATCAAAGCCTTCATTTACGGGAACAAATGTTGTCTTGCTTTGGAAAGTTTCCTTTAACCACCATGATTAAAAGCTGCTGAGAAACTCTTCGCTTGCTTTCAGCTCACTGATGCGGAGCCCTAATCTCTGCAGCCCAGTGCTGGGACTCTTTATATGCCAGGCAGCATTTGGCTTAGGTTTCTTCCGCGTTGGTTTTGTGTGCTGTTACATCACGTGCAGCAGCTTCTGATCTCTGTGCTGAATGTTGTTATCCCTGGCATCACTCTGGGGGGTATAGGCAGATTCGAGCCATAGAGAGCAGGTCCCTGGGCTGCGAGAGCTGTAATCTCAGGGGAGGAGGAGGGTGCGGGGTGCTGCACCCTTTGGATAGAGCTTGGGTTGCAGTTTAGACAGGAGGGCTGTCTCCTGATATACTCCTAATTCACAGGGGACATTTCAATTCCCATTACACCTTGGGGTCCTGTTTGGACTACCTGCCTCATCCTGTCAGTCTCTAGAATTAAACAGTTTGCTCCTTCTTAAAAAAGTATTAAAATAAAAAGAAATTGAAAGAAAGTATTAAAATAAAAAGAAATAAAATTATTTGTGTGCTAAGACATGAGTGTCATACTGCTTTAGCCACCAAGTTTTCAGAAACAATGTTCTAACATTTTTATTGCTGTTTGTATTGCTTCTAAGTGCCTGATTTGTGACCAGTGGACAGTTTTATTGCCTTCTGTGAGCTTTGTTTGGGAGGCAGAATGGTTTTATTATTTAATGGATACTGTTGATTTGGGGGAAGAACCTCCCTTGGATATTGTCCCACTAAAAGAAAACAATCCTTTAAGAAAAACACAAGACTCTTATCTCTTGACCTTTAAGATTTTATGCTGTGGGCATGCCCATCTCACACCATGGGGCACACGGACTTGAACCACCGGTCAGTGCCATGCCGGGAAAATTTCAGCTCTGATCTGAAAGCATTAAAGGCATTGAGACTCCAGGGAGCTCATATAAGGAGGTGTGATGTCACCCCAAACGTTATTAGCTTTTTTTTGTCTTTCTTGCCTCAGCTTTAATGTGGAGTCTCTAAAGGCACAAAGAGCTTTTTCTTGGTAGTTCCAAATGCTTTCAGTGCCCCACTGTGGGTCTTCATCAGGCTGTAGCATCTCCACAATTAACTGAGAGCCAAACTGCTGGGAAAAGGTGAGTTTTCATAGAATCATAGAAAGGTCTGGGTTGGAAGGGACCCCAAGGATCATAGAGTTCCAACCCCCCTGCTACAGGCAGGGACACCAACCTCCAGGCCCGGATCTACACAAGGTTGCCCAGGGCCCCGTCCAACCTGGCCTTGAACACCTCCAGGCATGGGGCATCCACCCCCTCTCTGGGCAGCCTGTTCCAGCCCCTCACCACCCTCTCCGTAAAAAACTTCCCCCTAATATCTAATTTAAACCTTCCCTCCTTCAGCTTCAATCCATTCCCCCTTGTCCTGCCAAGGGGGAATGCGTTTTAAAGTGAGTTTTAAAGTGAGTACCTGAGTTTTAAAGTGATCCAAGACCAGGGATCAGTGAGGTATTGCATGGGTCATGTCCAATTGTTCCTCTGCATTAATTCTCATTTCACTTACTTAAACCCTAGACAACTAGCCAGGTTGTGTCTCTTGGCACAGCTCCAGTAGCAGACATCTCCCTTGGGAAGTGTCTGTCTCTCTCCATTGACCAGGGTTTAGACAACGAGTTTGGACAAAATGCCTCACTCCTGATTTTGTGGAGATTTGGTGTGTTGAAGCCCAACAGTGGATTTTCATGCTGATTGTCCATACTGTGTCCCAGTTATTGTTCCCCTTGCTCCTTTGTTTTTCACAACCAAATCACTATTTAAACAGACTTTTATCCTTCTGTTAAGCAAGGCAAGTTCATTACTCCATCTTCTCGCTCTTGCCCCATTACTTTTGAAGAGTTCCTACTCAACTAGACCTTCCCTACTCCAACCTACTGAGTAAGCTCAGGTCTTTACAGAAAAGGAAAAGGTCATCTTTTCTGTATAACAGCTAGAGAAACTGGGCTCATGCTTAGTACTGGTTACTGTGAAAACTGGACAGTTTTTTAAAGTCCATTAAGCCCCTATAGTTTCTAAGCACATCTTGATAGAAGAGGTATCTCTTCACGCACTTGTTGTAGTGGTGCAACAGCATTGGGTGCAAGTTGCGGTGAAAATACATATTTGATGGCTGTGTTACCTGGTATATGCAAGTGTGTTTGCATTTAATCTATGTGTCATTTTCTCTGGGCGGTTGCTTCCCATTGAGTGTTGGAAGGAATTTACTGTAGAAATGTAAGAGCAAAAGGTTGATGGCACAGTGGGTGAGGTCTTTTGCATCTGGCCTTCTCCTGCTGAAACATCATGATCATCAAGGGGCTTTTTTATCTGCTGGAAGGCATCTTAAGTAGGGGTCATTCTCTGTGAATCTTTGCTATTTACAATACACCTCATTAGACCATGTTTAGAATTTAAATGAATTACTTTAGTGCAATCAGCTACTGTAATTGCACAGGGAGCAGCCCTGGTACTGCTGCTCATCATACCTGAGGATCAAGACACCGAGAAATTATCTCACCACACCGTTTCTCTGGTAGCTTTAATTACCTTGGATTTCATATCCTGGGCTGAGCTAGCTGGGCTCACAATTAGTAGACCCAGCAGAATAAAAAACAACGGTTTGGAAATCTGGTGAAGCAGTTAAGTGTGGAGCCCTGAGCTTCACGTATCATGGGGACATCATGCTACTGCTAAATCCAGGGACAAAGCCTTGGATATAAAAATCCCCACAAGGTGGTTTCTGCAGGCAGTTAAGATGCCAATATGGTTTATTGCATTTTACAGCATGTGCCATTTCAGTGAAATGAGCATAAGATTACCAAATGTGAATTAAGTTATAAAGTTGAAATAGAAGTGGATTTGTGAACATGGAAAGAGTAGAAATGAAATAAACCCCAGTCAGAAGCAGAAGTGATGTCTGGATTGTCACAGCAATCTGCGTGGCCATGAACGCCACATAGATTGTAAAAACATTTTTTAAAATTGGTTATTAGGAGGGTCCTTGGAGGAGCAGAAGTGTTATTTGGTGTACCATGGGGATGTGAAATGATCATTCAGGGACAAAGCCAGTATGTAGGGAGCTGCAGGTTATCTCTGGGATTCCTGGATGGATCAAACACGGGTTAGACCAGAATGCTTTACAGGTGCTGCTTTCTGAGAATCCACCTGATGTATTCAACATGATTTAACAGGTAGGGACTGAAATTATTAACAAGAAAGGAAAGTTACTGTAGGCTAATAGTAAATCTGATTTTGTTTTGGACACTGAAGCTTCCTCTTGCTCTAGATCAGTGTCAGGTTATTTCAGGAGACAGTGTCACTCAAAAAAGATGATACTCTTTGATCATAGATGTCCTTCTCATTTAAAATGTGACTCATATAATAACGGATTAGGACATGATCATACAATAAGAGTACCGCATGACTTTTTAAAATAAACAAACCCACTAAAGACATTCCAAATTAATAAAACCTTCCAAAAGATATGTTGCAAATTTGCATTCATTTTCACTCAGATCAAAAGCTTCTAGGTACTTTGTTTAAAAAAACCACCACTGTCTAGTTTTTTTTCTGTTTCTGGAAAGTTGTTACCCAGCCATGAATTGTGAGTTATCTCACAGGGGAGGCACCCCTCTGCGGGGACAGGATTGCTAGCGCTGGGGTGTTTGGGATGAAGCTATAGAGGATGGCTTACTGCCTCCAGGCGACAGGCATACGTCAGTGACAGCACAATATATGTAAACAGCGCACTTCTGCAAATACAGATTTGATAATCAGACATTAGTTTTCCATGCTAGTAATCTCATCATTGCTCCTCATGGCTCATGTTTTTCATTAGGTATCATTTGCACTACTTATAATTTACATCACATCTCTGCAGGCAGAAATATCGCTGTCTTTAGCTCTGTGTGTGTGACAGACTTTGCAAGATGCTAAGAGAAGTGATCTCCCAACCCATAAACTACTGAAACATTAAAAAAAAAAAGTTATTTCTTTCAGGAAATGGGGTTGGTTTGTTTTTATTGTTTTTTATTTGCATTTCATTGTTTGTTTTTTTTTTTTTTTTTTTTTTTGCATTTCATTTTTTTTTTTTTTTTTTTTTTTTGGCAGGAAGACAGTTGCTTCTGATAACAAGGATTTTGTAAGCTGAAAGTTGAGAAAAAAGCTTAGCTGGGGCATTTGTGATGCCGTTGATCACAAAGCTGATGATTTTGGTGGAGGTTTTTCAGGGGTTGTTGGTCAGTGCCTGCTTAGGAGACAGCTTGGTCTCAACGTAAAGCCAGGAAAAGCCTTTCAGAAGCAGAGCTACATATTGTGCTCCTCGAGATCTTCTGAGTCTGTGAGCAGCGTGCAGGCGTGTTGGCAGAAGCACACGAGCTTTGCGCACGCTGGGCCATCCACGCTTGCCAACACACAGAATTACCTCTTGACCAAAATTCATTATGAAATGGGAAAACCAGCCATATGAATAGAGCAGTAACCACTCATTTCATAGCTCCATTTGGGTACTTCTGGAAACTTATATCAGCCTACATGGGAAGTTTTCCTTTCATCTTCTTTTTAATACTTTTTCTCGTAGTTGGTTAGGCGTGATGCTAGGAGAATCCATGATTTTAGTTTTGGAAAAGTACATACAGTAAAACAAGTGTCAGTATAGGCATTAACTCATCTGTAAATAACTTCATATTCATGTGACTATATAGACACCAACCTATTTAGATACAGCTCCTCGTTTTATGTTATTTGATGTCAGTGATGGCTGTTGAATTACCAGCACCAATATGGGCAGGACTGACCTTCTCAAGCCTGCACAGCTGTAGGAAGATTAAACCATAAGAGCAGTAAAGAAACCATGTCAAAAGTGTGATGGCTTTGAATTAGACACTACTACAGATCATGAAGATAAATTAGACTTAAAACAGCAATGAACTGTTTTGATTACTGAATTTTGGCAGGAAGGGTTTGCAGGATTACTGAATTTGGTTGAATTTTGAATTCAACAGGAAGCCTTGCTTAGGATCTTGCACTATTTTTTTCTGCCTTTAAAGTGCATGGAAAGCCTCTAGTAAAATCTCCATCATGAGATGGTGTTTGAAAACTCTTCAGACAACTGAGGCAGTGGGGAAGATTTTTGGCATTTCAGTGCAGACATTCAGTAAGATACAGGTGCCTTGAAAAAAACCCCAAAATATTCCAAAGGAAATCTAAACCATCCATTAATTAGGAAAAGAAAGAAAGGGGGGGGTGGGGGTGGAAATCAAGTAATCAACTGAAGTACTTTAGCAAGTTATTTTGTAAATACTGCCAGGTACTTAAAGAAAGGACTCCATTGTCCAAAGCTTCTGCCTGGGTTGGAAATGTATTCCCGAGACATGGCAATCAAGTCTGCCTTAATTTCCTTAACTAAGGGAATTTGCTTGAACTTTCTGGTTTTAACCCTTAGCTGCAGCTCTGCTCTGTATTATGTAATTGCAATAGTTACTTCTTCTGTAATTCTGTTTGGAGAAATGTAAACACTTACATTTTTTAAGCTTTTTGTGGTTTAGAAATTTGCGTTAAATGTCCAGACATTGCTAAGAGAACAGCACTGACAAAGGCAAACATTTTGACCAAACATTCCTCATCAATGATGAAAGCTTTGACAGGTAGAGCCTGCGAGATGAGAAGTGTTGGTAAAACAATCCAGATGTAATGACCCAGATACTCCTTTTGGCATTCTCCATCCAGTGGGACTCTATGAACTGTAGCAATTTTACCCGTGCTGTCAAACCTGCCAGATAGCTCACGCCTGATGCCGTAGGAGGCTGCAGAGATCAGAAACGTAGAAATAACGCAGGTTTAAACACTAAGCAAGATTTTCAACAGGGAAACCACAGAGTTATCAAAGGAAAAAAAAAAAAAAGGGGGGGCGGAATCAAAGTAGTTGTTGTGAAGTTACAGCGTGTTAATCTGAAATTGGAAAGAGTCAAATAGGAATTAGAGCGAGCCAGCTGAGCTACCGGCGGCAGCAGTATGTCCTTTAGGGTTTACTGGACGTGCTGGGGTACTCTGCTGCATCCGCTGAAATCCGAAAAGGGGAGCAGAAGCAGATGGAGCAGCAGCTCGAGGAGCTGTAACCACCTCTGCGTTTGCATTGGAATTAGCGGGACCGGCTCAGTCTGGAAACCTTGTAAAGAGTGCGCTGTTACCCTCTAGATGATAGGGGAAACATTGCCATCCTGCCCAGTTAGTGAGGGAAAGATCTCAGTTCTAGAATTCATGAGATGTTATACAGGCTTAGTGTTGGAAACACTGGTGAGTTCTGAATTGTTTGATAAAATAGTCATGAGGGGTTATCATTGCTAAGATTTTCAGAGGAGGGGAAAAACAGCAACAGAAGGAAATAATACAGTTGAATTTCCATAGGCTTTCAGGGCATAACTATTTTCTAACAGAAGTGAGATTTTAAATACTTCTGTTTAATCCTGAGATTTTTTTTTTTTCTACTTCTCATTTGCTTCAGGAATGTGTTTAGCAATAGCAGGACAGACTTTTTAGTATTTAAAAAATAGTAATCAAATGCAAAGGCATCCTGCCAAAGGGAAGGGAGGCAGCGTGCAGGCTCTACAGAAAACCTTTTCGCCATTCCGTAGCTTAAATGTCTTCTTACAGTTTGATCTCAAGATATGGCAGCATGTTAACATGAGAACAATATTGTGTCCGAGATAAATATTCCTGTACTGTTCACTGGAGCATTTTTGCTGGCAAAAAAATTCAAAGTCAGCTTTTGCCTACCTTTAAAAGAATAGCCTGCACTGTGCCATATGCTAATGAGGAGTTAATCAGCTTTTTGTATGGATGCATTCAATGCTAAGAACATGAGATTAGAGTACAATGGCGGTATAATTGGTATGCTGTGTAAGAAAGCATGAGAACTGCACCTTGTATAATTCGGTGGTAGGCCAGATATTTTTAGGGACATACGGTTTACTGAATGAAAAGTTTTCTGTTCTTGTGCTTATGTCATGGGTTGTCTAATGAGCAATTCCCCTACTTGGTTTGAATGCTGTTTCTTACACTGGAGAGACCTTTGAATTCCCTTGGAGAGACTAAATTAAACACTTTTCTCAATACATATTTGCCGTTGCGCATATAGGAAAAAAAAGATGTAAGATAGCAAAAGCAACCACAAAATGGTCAGAATTTTGGGATGGATCCCCAAATGTCTCTCTGCAGAAGCTGCACAGCAAGTAATTGCAGTAAAATTGCTGCAAAAAATAATTGCTGTGTTCTCCTCAAAGTGTTTATTACCTGACTTTTTCATGTTTAGTGTTCACGTCTGGCTTTCCTGTTCAGTAAGTAGGGGCACAATTGTACAGGGGCGTGCATATTTCTGATCTGCAAATCGTTCCTACTGAGTCAAGAGTTATTTTGTGTCTTAAAGTTCCTGTTTCTGAGGTCATTAAACATTTGAGAACCTCAGTTGTTATCCACACGGTTTCATGAAATTAATTACCCATCATTTTAGCTACCCAGCAGCTAAATATTGAGCCCAAGGTAATCATTCAGGCTCTTTCAATAACAGCAATAACAATAATAATGTATCTCCTGGATTTTAAGTAGCTGCTTTCATTGAAAGGGAGGTGACTCATGGCTTTTGAGTACTTGGGGTTGACGGTGTTGTGAGTGTGGAACTACAATAGTAATAAACAAGGCAGAGATGTGATGACGTGGATAAATAGTAGTAAATGACATTCTAACAACTTGGTATACTTTGATGAAGTACTTTAAAATTCATATTCTCCTTTTAGAACTTCAATAAATATACTAATTTAATCTGATAGTGACTAGAAGCACTCAGCTGCCGAACCCTTCTTGATTCCACTTAATAGCTGTACACTTAACTCCTTTGGCACGTATTTTTATACATTTTTGTTTTGCAGAGTTGAACAAACACTGCATTATTTTGTCAAAAACAATTACAAGCCTGTTAACAGCAAATAAAGGCCAAGCTATTATACCCTAACAGTTAGCGTAAAGGAAAACTGTAGCATATGTAGACTGATTAAATGGTGTGTATTTAATTTTCCTTTCAACCAAAGCAAGTCAAGGATGTCAGCTGCGGAAATTCACAGAAGACAGAATCGAGTGAGAGCCACATGGACAGAAAGAATAATCCAGGAAAATTAAGTATGGGATGGGTCTTAAGAAATGAGAAAAAAGAACTGAAATACAGCATCAAGTAGGAAATTCTTGGCAAAAAATAGAAAAAATACCACCCTGGATATTCTAACTTTCTGATGTTTCTGTCCGTAGTATCATAGATGGTGATGTTATCTAAGATGCTACAGTTTTCTCTCATAAAATGAATTTGAAAGTCGATACCTTTTTGGCAAATGTTGGCTTTTTAAATTCCAGCTATATCATAGCACATATAGTGATGCACACTCTCATTTTTTATACAAGTACTTGTGCACCTGAAAATAAACCAGTGACAAGAGACTCCATCCAACTGCACGCTTCATGGCAGGCATAGTTCCTTCTTCGTTTTGAAAGGGCACAGATATGGGTATAACCATATTTGATGCGGGCCAGCCGACCTGGATTTTCCCATTACAGATTTCCCTGAGTATGCGGAGAGTTATCAGTTAAGATACACAAACATGAAGTCAGCAATCCAAAAGCCTGAATAAGACTCATGTATACTGTAGGCTGATCACTTGAGAGAGCAAAGCATATGCCAAGAAGTAGTGATACAGAAAGAATAATGGGCAGAAAAGGTCCAGACAAGACAAGACTGGGAAACCAGTTGGGAAAGACTTTTGAGTGGGTGAGTGGCAGCCCCTGCTCAGGGTAGGTGCTAAAGTCCTGTTGAACCGGCAGTGATTGCAGAGCAAGGGTTCCCTTTGCTTCCACACAATCTTGGTGAGGCTGAGGGTCAGTAGAAGTCCACGGAGACAGGCCCTGCCCTATTAAGCTCAATTTTTACCAAGGAGTCAGAGCTAATATTTGTATCTTGTAGTATTGAGACATAAAAGGGAGTGAATTAGGGACATAGGTTCAGACTCACAACCCTTATTTTCTGAAAAACCTTCTGAGAGCATTCCTTATGCTCACTGGTATCTTGACAGGACTCTTATACATACAGCATTTCTTTGCTGTTCGCAAAGCATGCTGGCCAAATTCTTGAATCTTAGTGCAGAAAGTGGATCTTTACTAAGGATTAATCTTTCTTAAATATTGTTTCTTTCATTCTAGAAAATGGCCTGTATTAATTCCAAGAACAAACCCCTGGTGAGAGCAGGTCTGGGTCTCGGGTTTATCTGAGGCAGGTTAAAAGTCGATTAAAAAATTATACTTGAAAAATGTCTTAATTGGAAAAACTGCCTCAGGAGAGTGAGCTGTCCTCCCCATCTCCTTTTCCACAGCTTTCTTCCCAGACAGCATGTGGGTTAACAAAAAACCTTTCTGTTTCTCCTATGAAATACTGCATTCTTTGTGTCTAATAACACGGAGAGGCTTCTTGCTACTTTCAAATCTGAATATCTAAAATAAGGCTTGGAAAGGGAAAAGCAAGTGACACTGTCTTATAAATATCAAAGCCACTTACTTGTTTCTTCTACTGCCTGCAAAATAATCCGTTTTCTCGGTATTTTGTACCTGAGCAATAAAATTCTTCAAAGATTTTAAGGGTTTATTTTCAGCCCCTTTAAATCAGAGCTCTTACAAAAATGTATATACTTCTCTCAATAGCATTTTTTATTAAGCTCATGTTAAAATGTCACAGCTTTGAAAAAGAAATATGTCAGAAACAGGTACATCAAAAGAAGAAAAAAATAATGTTTTCTTTACTTGAAAGCCCATTCAAGTTGCACTGGAAATGTAAAGAGTTTTTACAGTAAATGTAAATATAATTAAAGTCCTTTTTTTTTAAAAAAAAAAAAAAAAAAGACAAACAAAACAAACAAACAAAAAAACCACAACAAAACCAAACAAGCCCAAAGTGAAATTTCTGAGTACCTTACTTGTGAATCTACAGTACACTGATTTTAACAGGACTGCTCAGGTGCTTCAGCTAAGTGTCTGCTTCAGTGTTTTGCTGAACTGGAGAGCCTGGTTACACCCGAGCGTGTGCCCAGCCCCGCCAGCACCAGCAGTCAGACCAGAAATTTAGGGATACCCTGCAACTCATAATACTTGTCACTAGCCTTGTTCTGGCCTCATTCTCTTCTTCAGCAAAGCTCCCACTGAAGATCACGAGAGCCATCGGCACTGTTAAAACCAGAGGAGGAAGGGGTGGACATTTTGCTTCTTCATGGCTTGATTCAGTATTGCCAAGTAATTACTCTTGCATTGGTGGGAAGTCAGTGCCCCATGACTTATATTCTAAGAACATCACATTAAAACAGCCCACACCTACCTAACTCTTCCTGTATTCTGTGGGCATCTGCTTTTCTTTGTTGTCATGTGAATGTGGGACTTACTCATTCAGGCTTTCATGGTTAAAATCAATGGGATTATTCACAAAAGCAAGCGTTAATACAGCTTGTTCCCCATGGTACAGCTTCGTTTCTGAAAGAGTACTAGCGTAGTTCATCCCAAATGCTCTTTTATTCTGAACGTCCATCAGTTGCTACACTGAAATCCTGAACACAGCCCTTCCCGTTCACGGGGTAGGATGGCACCACATTTGCATGTACAATACCTGGATGGCACTACAACTGGTGTCCTAAAGTCATGCCTGTTTTGCAAGACAGCTGGGCACCCGACAGCTGGGCACCCCACAGCTGCATTCCTTGCAGTCGCAAGGTGATATTTAAGAGTGTGCCCTTGCTTTGAAAGCAGGTTGAACCTGTAGGCGAGAGGGGAGCTGTGGTGGGCTCCAGCAGCTCCTCTGACCTGATTTCCTGGGGGTTTGGAGGACAAGGTGAACCCCAGGGCTGTCTTTTAATGCAACCAGAAGGTATATTAATACTTGAGACACCCAGTATACTAATATTTGAGGTGCTTTTTGAGCAAAGCTTTAAATTCACATGTTATTCTGTAATTTTACAGCATTACCTTGTAAAGGTTTTATACTACTGCTGTCTAGACACAGCAAAATGAACCAGAAGGTAGATGGGTATGGTTTGCAGCGTGGGCTGCTCACGCTACAGGTGGTCAGCCAGTCCTTGGGCTGTATTTGTATGTTATTTTCTCTTAAGTCCACTTGCATAGTGTTTCCATTAATGGCGTTAATTTAGTATTGGGAAGCTTTTTTAAGCAATCTCTGCAGAAATCCACCTAGAAAAGTCCTCCTTATTTTGCTTTTGGGTTTTTTCCCTTTTTTGTGGTTGGCCATGTTTTTTTTAAAAGCAAAAGAGAAATTGCCTGACAGTTGATCTAATAAAAGATGCTATGGTCATGTACTTGCTCAACTGCTGCTGACACTTGATCTTGACAAAGCATGTTGAGCTGCTCTGAGCTTTTAAAAAAAAGGAACTTGGTTTTCGATAGACATTTGTTTTCCCTTGAAACAGTAAGCATACTTCATTGTCTGGAAAGGATCTTGGAGGAAGTCTAAAGAGAGGCAGCAGAAAACTCATGTTGATGTGTCTAAGAAAGTCTTTTCCTTATTTTTTAAGGTGCAAGATTTCAATTTTCTCTGTATCACAAAGCTACCTGAGATTTGTTCAGTTCATTAGTTTCTCCTCCTAGTTCATGAAATCAGTGGGCATCCTTCTGGAGCAGCTTCCTCATCTCAAAGGCACTGGCTTGCACATCGGTATAGGTTGTGCTGAGTGCAGTAAAAAGCAAGTTTGTTGTGCTCCGTGATTTCCTTATCCATCTATTTGATTCCTTTCACTGGAACACAAACTTGCCTTTACATTTATAGGTTGCGGAAAGATTGAGCAGAGCCTCCACGTATGGCACTGCAAGGGTCTGGTCTCAGCCAAGCCTCCTGACGCCAGCGGGGTGTCCAGGGAATTGAAAGCATTCAAGTATTACCATAGAACACTGAATAACTGATCTGGGAGAACCGTCTCTCTGGTAACCTCTCTGGGATTACGCGCCTAGCATAGGTTGTATGAGTATTCCCCTCACAGGCTTAGAGCAAGTGTGGCCAACAGCTAAGAACTGGCCCGTGATTTTCCTTGGCTTCTAAGAAAAATGATGTAGATTGTTGTTACCCCAAACTTCATATAGGCTGATTGAGACCCAAAGAACAAAACCTAAGGAATTGAAAAGAGACTGTGAGAAGAGGCACAGTCAGGAGGATGGAGGAAGATATTATTAGGTATTATGCACTTTAGATTTGTCAAGAATGGAGCTTTTCATTGGAAAGTACCAAATGAATGAAGAACTTAGCACTTTCCAGCTCTATAGGTCACAGGACCCTTGACAGAAGATGTGAGTATCATTAGAGCTGTTCTACAGACAGAAGCAGCAAAAAAATATTCAAATGACTTGCAAAATGGCAGCAAAAAGCCAGGCAGTGAGGCAAAAACTCACCCAATGCTCTTCTCAAAAATGTCATCTTGGATTGCTGTAGACTTGCCATTTGCAAGTGAGTGCTTTTTAATTTTTTTTAAAGGAAATATATGTCTTTAAAAAATCAACACTTTTTCTTATTTATTCCAACATACTATTAGTTTTGCTCTAATTTTTTCCTGCGTATCACTCTCTATTCTGTGAGAGCATCCAATGAGACAATAGAGTAGCTTTACGGATTGTAGGCAGAGTTGATCCTGCGGTTGCTGGGAGGAGTGACGGCGATATTGCATGCAATTGCTCTTCAGGCAGCTGACTCAGACTCTCTGTACTACACTTGTTTTCAGAGAATGACAAGCCAGGCATGGTATAAAAAAAAAAATAAAGATCAAGTTTCCAGAGTTTGAAGGCTGAGCAAAGATAAAAGGAAGAACATGGAAATTCCATTTGATTTAGGGCTGGCAAAGGAAAGATGTAGCAGATTAGACTGTAACCTGCCTGGTGGTGTTGAATGATGGAAAACATCAAGAAACTAAATCTGTGACATTAAGATGTTTTTTGCTAAAGGTTCCAGCAAAATAATAGGCTATAGCAAACTGGTTTGGGGGCAGTAGTAAGTTTATTTGTATCAATCACCCTAACTTTCCATAATTTAAATTTTCTCTATTATAATTTAAATTTCTCTGTTCTTTTGTATTAATATTGAAAATACCAGCAATGGTAGGGTTGTTGGTTGGTTGTTTTTTTAAAATTTTCAAAATCCATCTGAAACATTAGTACGATTCTGGTTTTGGACAAACTACTGTAGTACCTCATTACAATTGCAGTTGAAGGACTCGATAGGTCAGGTATCTGGATAGATGGCATCCACTGCCTGTGAGTTTCATACCATTCAGGAGATTTATACCTATTCAGTAGCCTGGTTTAAAAAACAGATTTGAAACCTGATAAGCCAAAAATAAATTTCTTCTGGGAATTCTGCCCAGAACTTTGTTCAAACATACTTCCATTCACCAGTTGTTTTATTGGGCACAGTATTTTTCCAAGGGACAGTGTAAGGCTGTGCTGCTTTTCCTGCCCGAATAGTAAGTTTCCCGATGTTACATTTAGCCGTCCTTCAAAACCTGTTGTTATTCCCTTCCCCTAGTAGCTTAGTTATAGGATTAAAGACAAAATCAAAATAGACATTTAAAAATTTCCTGAGAATTCGCTCCCTGTTGTTACTTGTGCTTGCACAGTGACTATCCACTTTCAGTCACAGAAAGGGGCAGATGCCCCAAGCACCACTACAGTGTATAAAAATTAAAACCAGATCATGGTGCCAATATAAATTATGTTATAGAAATGTAACTATGTATATATTTTATATAACAAATATAAATAATATACAGTATTCTCAAAGGATTCCAGATTGCCAAAGACATGAATTTAGGTCCTTTTTTTCCAAAAAGCCAACCAAACAAATAAAACAAACCCTAACCTATTTAAGTGTCTAAATGGAATGGAAAAGATGGAAAAGGGGGGGAAAAAAAGAAGGTCCCTAGATGGCTTTGACCCTGTATTGCTCACCCTCTATAGTCTCAGGTAGGTGCCAGCATGTGCCACGTGGCCTTGTATTACTGCTATTTTGGGGATTCATTAATTTAAGCATGCAGGCTGACTCCAGGCACTATTGATCTCTCTATTTATAGTATCAATCCATTACAAGCAAGATTTTCATCTGTAGGGGGGTTATTTTGTTCGTGGGGTAAGTCACCTGTTTTGCATGTTGGGAGTCACTGTCATTCCAGGTAGCCTTGTTAGCAAGGCTGCTGTAAAGATCCGACTTCACAGACTTAGAAGAGTTTTTCAAAGTACTATTGGGATTCAGTTTTCTATAATAAGTCTCCCTTGAAAAGTTAAATGTGACAGAAAATTACAGAAAGCTTCCGTAGGCTTTTTGTAGTTATTAAAAAAAAAAAAAAAAAAAAAAAAGCACCAAGCTTTTTCTTATATGCTGTAAAACAACAGGCTAATATCATATATTGCACACACCTTGCAAAGAATAGAAATGCGGTGCACCACATCAGCTCTTAGGGTCTATTTATGTGCGATAATAAGGCTAGAGCGGAGCAGTCCAAGCGTGGAATTCAATAGTAAAGTGATGCGAGGCCCTGACCTGGGGCAAACAGATGTCATTATTTCACACCAGTGGAGCGGTTGCTCCATAGCTTTCAATATGCACCATGTTCAGCAGTTGCATACATCTCCACAGAATTGAAATTGTCACCTTCATAAGTCTTCTAAGGGTATTTAAATGTTTAGCAGACCTAAGATATGCTACTTCTGCCTCATAGCAGAGGAATACAGATGTCTTCTGTGTGTCATCTTTGGAGAAGTTATACATTGAAAGCTGGAAAGGAAAATAATATAGTAATGCCCACAGCACTGGAGAGGAGAAAGCAGTGACAAGGCTAGAACAAAAGGCTGCACTGGGGGAGAAGGCAATACATACATACATATGTACACATATATGTCATGACACCACTACCTCAGCTGCTTGGTGGGGAGTGGCTAAACTGCAGCATCCCCTCCCAAACTCCTTGCACGATGAGGGGGCCTCGGATGCGGTCAGTGGGAAGCACTACCATGCTGACAGAATTATTGGCCAGATATATCTTGGATGCTTTTAAAGTCCGGGAGATATAAATACATAAAGGGCATTGTGCCATTTTCTATAGCAAGATATACTCCTACTGTAAGGCAATATGGGGCTGGGTGGTTCTGGCTTTTCAAAGTAGCATCCTCAGCTGCATAATCATGCAAGAAAGGGAAAGTCTTAACTCTGTTCCTATTAATGCAATGAGGTTATATGCTTCAGCACTTCAGAGTCTGTTTAGATGTGTAAGTATGAAGCACACATTTATTTCTCTTTCTAAAAATGATTTGAAGAAAAAAAAGACTTCTGCTGTGTTAATGCTTTCAGTGAGGTAAGAGCTGTTGATGGGAATGTAAGAAAAATGAAATTCAGTAGACTTTAAGAGGAGCAAAAGAGAGAAAAATCCAATTTACAGAGGGAGGAAATGAAGACACTGAAATTCAGTACTTTTGACCTCTCTTATCACAAGAGATGTCCAGGTTTTGTGTTTGTTTCCTTATTTCCTGTTAAAGGATGGGGGGGAAAGGAGGGAAAAACCCAAGTCAAGAAATGTGAAGTCTTTATGCATTGTAATAGTGTGTGTTGTAAAATATAAGAACTGTGTGGTAGAGCCGAGTTACAGTTACTGTTAGAAGTCAGAGTCAAGTTGTCTTTGCTTGATCCTACTGCCCAGAGGAGGAGGTGGGTGTGTTTCTGGATAACCAGTTTTAGCAAGTTGCAGCTTCAG
>KL269315.1:16211-33950 GCA_000699545.1 Podiceps cristatus | reverse complement strand
ATCTCTGTCCCTGACAGTCTGATCCAAACCCCTTAAATCCTTTCAGCTTTAGCCTAAACCCTGGCTTCATCAATCTTCCTACAATTGCCGCACTTTCAGCCGATCTTCCCGTCTCCTGCTCCTTGCTGGCAGTTGATCATTGTTGAAATTGGCTTTGCCCTGCGAATACAACAGTTCCCCACCTCAGCCAGAGAGACAAAAGAGTGTTTCAGAAACACAGAGGTCTTCCAGAGCAAAGGCCACATCTTGTACGGTTTAGTATATTTAAATGTCACGTTAAATCATCTGCCAACTAGCATTCATGTTGTGAGTGAGTGTGGTCTTATATTACACCTCACTGGTTTGTCACGTCAAAAGGACCATTGTCTTTCACTGATGTTTTCTGTGGGCAAATGCTTTATGCAATTTGGTTTGCCTGATAAGACTGAATGAAAAATATAATTACTGCATAAGCACCAGGCCACTGTTTTAAAATAGCTACAAATCTAGGTCCAACAATGGAAATGTTGTAGAGAAACTATTAAATTCTGTCTTGAAGTCTGTGCTTGCTTAAGATACATCTTTATGCAAACTGTACTTTAATACCCGTAGAGGCAAAGGATGTTGTTTTGGGGAAGTGACATGTAGGATATTCTCACATTTGCGGAATATTCCTTTCCAAATTGCGTGCATTGTAACTATTTGTTTTTCCAAGGATGTGCTGGAGAGGATCCAACTGGATAAAGTGTACCCTCAGTGCCATAATCTTATGTGCACAAAATATTTTTAATTCCCTTTTCAAAAAGCTTTGGACTTCATAACCTTTCAGAAATATTTTGGTCAAACCCTGGAGTGTGCATAGTTTTGCTCAGTCAAATACCCCACTGGGGATCCTTGGGAAACACGGCAAAGGGGGAGCACAAAGTGTGGCCTGGAGTTTTTGCAGGGCTCTCCAGCCTCCCATGCACTCTTTTGGTCTGCAGTCTGCGTGCCAAGCCTATTTACTTGACTTCCCCCAGCTAAAATGTGATTTTTAGAATTAACGAACTGCTTGGATAGTTTATACACACCGAAATATGTTTTATTTTCTACAGCTTTGAAGGCTGTTTTATCCTTTAAGTTGGAAAGCCTCTTATCTAAATGAAACAGCCTTAAATTGTTGGATGTAGTTCGTTAAATTCTTGGATAACTAGAAGTCTCTCTGGCACTTAAGAAGTGATATTAGGACGAGAAGTGCTGATCCACCTTCTAAATGTAAGAAATTGAATTCTTTGCAAGCTGCCGTAGTTTGTACAAGGCACGTTCAAAGATAATTAATAACTATTAAATTTCCTCTGCCAATTTTTACCCTTTCTCAACTACTGTATATGCAGGTTAACCTCTCTGAAGTGAGAAGAATTGTTAAGGATGTGAGTTAATGCAGGGTTCCAGCTACTTTTTCATTTCAGTGCATCAGCTGGTATTTATATTTAGACAAGGGGGTTCAAAGTTCACAAAATCATGTGAGGTTTTGAGATGGCAAATATACTTTGGCTCCTCACACTTTCCCAAAGTGCCATTTAATTATTTTCGCTGTGGGAAAGAGCCACCGATGGATTCAAGGATGCAGTTGTGTTTTTAACTGAAGAGGTGTTCACTGAGTATTGTCTAATTTTAAAGAGCAACAACTATTGCCCCTATTGGTTTTCCAGTGAACCATAAGAAAAACTTATAGAAATGGAGAAGCTTGAAGGACCAAGTTGGGTGTTACTGCTGAGTCCTACATGTCGTTGTCTTAGTACTCTACTTCTGCAGATGTATAGGCAGAGATGTGTATTTATGAGTGAATTTTGGTTCTATAACACATGTGAATAATTCAGATGCACAAAGTTGCTCACTGCACCAGAGTGCCTACATCTGGATATTTCTTCATGCAAACCTCATGGCATATAGTCCATTTTCTTTTGCGACCATTTCCATCGCTTTCTTCTTGCACCAATTTTCCATCATCCTTACCTCTGTATTCTCACATCATTTGGCTGCTCACAAGTACGTAGTACTCAGGATTTGCATCAGGACTGTTCTCCAAGTTGATGTGTTATGTTGTTCTTTGAGTCTGATCTCAAATCGATCCAGCCCCCTTCATCAATTATTTCTCAGAACCACAGAGTACAAAACCAACTGCTTAAAATAATATTCATGGCATCCCTTGAAGAATTCCTTCTCTCTGCAGCTGCTTGCCAAAGCCATTAGTATTTGGATGTTCTTTTCCTAGCAATGACTGAACATGTTTCCTGTACTTTCACAGGTAGTAAAATTAATCCATCATGCAACCACCCAAATCCAGTTTCTGCATTTATTCATTGTTTTCTCTCCCTCCTCAGCCAAAAAAACATATTTGTAGTTCTTACTCATGCTCCTTGTTGATTTTACTTTTTTCTTTTTCCAGTAGTTATCTTGTCGCCTAAAACAGGAATCAGTTTCTAGAGTTTCTAGCCTTTTTCTGTTAGGTGTTCATATAAAAGGTTAAAATGTGCTTACAGAAGATCATCCTCTCTGAAGTAAATTGAAGCCAACCAACTTTTAAAAAGCAATCTTAAATAGTTTGTTTTGATTATACATTACTTCCCCTCTCTTGACTTTACCATCTGAAGCAGTGGTATCTGCTGTGTGATTTTGCCATGTAGCTTTTTAGCTGATTTTATGGTTATGTTTTCAGAGTCAAGGCACCATTCAGCTAATGAGCTCTCGCTTGCCTTTGTGGTACCCTGGCTCTGATTCCCAGAGAGGCAGGCAGTCACCGTGAGCCGGGACAACTCTGTTGAGACCTGCAGGAAATACGTTCATCTGTGCTGGCTAATTTGGCACCAATTTTCAAATGTCAAGAGTCTAAATGTATTTCTACTTTTGAATTATTGTTACTGATATGTAATAAGATGTAGTGAAGGTTTTGTGACACCTGACAGTGCACGAGAACTTGTCGCTGGCAGTCAGTAGTTAAATAGATGTGCATAGACAGTAAGAGTCTGCTGTAAGCTCGTGGTCTGATTTGCAGGAACTGAGTAACTGGTACAGTCCAAGGAGGAAAAAAATATGACTGTTGCTGCATCATCATTGAAATGGTTTATTTTTTGTTTGTTTTTGTTTTTTTTTCTTTCTACAAATGAGTTTCCTAGAGTTAAATACTTAAAGGTAATGGGAATAGTGAGTGTTTGCAATAATTAAAATAAGGTAAATTGAAACCTTTACTAGTAAGCATCCCACGTGACTTTGTAATTGACAGATATTATAGGAAAACATGTCTCACAAACAGTTAAGACAGAACAAAATAACACTAGCAGGATAGCCCCCTTTTTTTTTTTTCTTTTCCTCCTGATGAGTGTGACTGAAATGTTGCAATAATAAACAGCTCGTTAGTCAGATGTAGTCAATTATAGCTTTCTGTGTTTCATCTGTTATTTTTGCACGGGGTGGGTAGTTGGTGCATTCGGCATTACAGACCGTCTGGATGTATGTACTTCCACCAGCTAAAAAAAATGCATTAAAATGCAAGTGATCGTATTCCAGCCCTTATGGAGCACTTCGTAAAGTACAGTGGGCATTCGTGCTATACCTCTCATTCAGCTCATTCCAAGCATGTTAGACTTTTACAAACGATGTATAAATGAATAGCTGATTGTACCTGAACCTCTGAAGTAACCCTATTAAAACAAGTCTACGCAGCAATTCAGAATTGGAAGAACAATGCGTATGAGATTTATAGATAAGTGAAAATTAAGCTGCTGTTCCAGCTATTCCTGCCCTTACGTGCTGTGTGACCTGCTGTAGAAATCATTTAATTCTAAGACTTTTTATAGTTCCAATAGTCTCGTACAGACCAAAGAAAATGAGTTAAGAAAAGTAACATGAAAATGGGAGATGTTTCTTTTCTCCACTAGCTCTTCATCTCATCCTTTAAAATTATATTGAAGAAAATCTCAAAGTATTTTGAGAAAGGAAATGCAGTGAAAGGAAACGTGTGTGCTTAAAGGTCATTTTTAAAATAATGAACCATCTGCAGCTAATAAAAATTGATTAAAATGTTAATGAGTTAGAAAACATCTAGAGGAAGATTGTGCATGGTTGTAGCTAGTAGGTATTTATCCTTTTTTAAATTGTCATTTAAATTAAGATGTACACTGTGAGATATAAAGTACTTCCATGTTAATCACAGACACATCCAAAAGGACTGAAAAATACCACATTTGGTCTGATTTTAGTTAGATAGCTTGTACTGTCACTTGGTTTGTGGTAGAACACACAATCTTCAAACCAATTTAAAACTTAAATACCACGAACCTAAAAAAATTTGGAGGAATATGGATGATTAGAAGGAGAACTAAACAGATATGCAGGCTGAGTATTTGCTTAATGTTCTGTCATGACAGCATGAGAGACCCAGGGAGGCTGGATTTGGATCACTTGACCTATGAGAAAGGTCAGAAAAAGAGGAATGAGGTGGCCCTGTTTTTGTTCCTGGGCTGTTCCTTGGCACGTACAATTCATTCTCTTTGTATTTTATATGAAATCCTGTTTTCACTGAACATGATATTGAAGCTGACATCATTTGGGTATATCCCTCCTTTTCCCCCAAATGTCAATCTGATTTTGTACTGTAAGAAGAAATTGCATCTTTGGCAAAGCTGGTGCTGAATATCTATCAGTAAGTGCATAGTGTTCTCTCTGGCAAATTCTTGTAACACAAGTGGCCATGTCTGGTACAGAAATCATGGTGGTGTAGGAAATTGTAGGTTGGAAGGGACCCGTCTGCCTTGCTCTCCAACACAGCAGTGGCTCCCTCCAGCTTGGTGATGTCCACAGGCTTGCTAAGGGTGTGTTCTGTCCCCTTGACCTGGTTGCTGACATAATATTCAATGGGGGTTTTTTGGGTGTCCATAAGCATTATCAAAATACTGATTAATATCACTTTGGTTTTAGATATCCGGTGTCTTGCACTGTGGTTATTGCAGAAAGTCCACATGAAATCTCTGAATTCATCTCTTATTTTCTCATCTCTTATTTTCAGACCACATTGTTAGAATTATATTTGGAAAGTTGTATCGACACAGCCTTTCTGAAGTTAAATATCATGTACAAGTATCGTTTTGCTTGCCTCTTATTTCTCTACCAAAGAAAAGACTATTTTATGCAGGCACATATTGTCTCTTCCTCAGAAATTTTACATCATGGAAAAAGAAGTAGCTTTATTATTCTTCATAACCTGTTTCTGGTAAACTTGATGTATTGATGTTCTTAGTTCAAGCATGGAATTGGATTAAGCTATTTTGGGAAAAGCAATTGTTTTGGAATAAGTGTTTCACAGAGAGAGGTAATTTGGATTGACTGTTTGATTTATGATTTATGGTATCCTTTCATCCCTGCTAATTTCTGTGGGAAGAATAGCCCTTGGATTTTAGTTGTACCTGAGGCATTCACTGTTGCTGCAGGTACCAAGCGAGACCTGTCCTAGACGGCAGTCGGTGTCTCTCGTCTCCTTCCCTGGGGACTGACTCTTTGTCTAAAGCATTTCTGACTCCTTTTACCTAATACTGTGTTACACTCCCGAAATATTCCACCGTATTAACTGAGCAGATGGTCAATTTAAGACCAGTTTAGATTACTGAGAGATATTTTTTAGGCAACATCCTTTGGTTTTGTACACACTGACTTAGTGTGCCACAAAAATGGTATCTTGAAGACTCGGGGGTTTAAACAAGATATTGGCTCCATTTCTGTGCATAGGTAGCTATGGTGATATGCAAAATTTGGAATCCATTCTGAAGCCCTAGAAATGAGGAAAAAAAAAAAACAATGAGTAAGTATTTGCAAGTATTTTGGTCATATATTGATCTGATGCACTATTGCTAAATGTATGAAGACACATCTGTATTGAAAACCATAGCACAGTTATTCTCTTTATTGGACTAAATGTATTTCTGTTTTAATGATAATGAAGCTGGCAAGAATGGCTTGATGATATAAATGAATATATTTAAATATCAAACTTCCTGTGAATTCTGTGTAATAATAGAAGAGAGAGTTTGGAGAACACTGTTTTGAGTATCTTTGATGTAGTAATTGGAGTATATTCATTTCACATGACTGTTATTAAGGAAGACAGACAAAATCCTGTTCTGAGTTTTGTAGGTGTGATTCCCATGTATGGACGTTCTCTTTAATCAGTGAAAGGGTTTGCTGAAAGATAAACTATTGATAGTTTTGACTTTGGTCTCCACAAAGGAAGGAGAGAGAGAAGAAGATGGGTTTCTTTGAAGGATGAGTCTGTCAATCCACTTGACGGGAAGTTCTTAGTCCTGTCCTGTTGCTAGGTGATGTGTGACAGAAAGGGTATTTGAACCAGCTTTGAAATCTGTGTCGGGATTGTTAACAGTAAATTTAATCCAGTTAGCAGGAGCATTTTGTTTCTGAGGGTCAGGCTGGTGCACTGCAGCAGTTCACAGCTGCTTAAGAAGCAATGCAGAGCAATAGTCCCTTTGCAAGGGGAGATGTGGGGTGTGATACTTGCTCTGGGATTGTCTCACCTCCAGAAGTCAGGCATCTCCTGTAAATGGCTTGCGCCTGCACCTCCTGTACTCACTAGGCTAAGAAAAGGCTGTCAGGTGGGTAATTTATTCCTCTCTGACATGGGTGGGGAAAGACCTGCCTAGGGCAGTGCTTTGCTTCTTGCTTGGCTGTAGATGCAGATGGAATGACTGGACAAGATGAGACGCTTAACCTATAGAGACAAGGATAAGAAGCAACTCTTAAGTATCATCATGGACCCAAGAAGTCTGGCAGACAGGAACTGTCTGCTGTAGCTACCACAGATGGTACAAAATCACTTCAACTGAGTATTAGAAAGCAATTCCTACCCTTATTTGGTCTTCTGTGCTGGGCAGCTTGCACTGTGGAGTTCAGTTGGGTCAGTTCAGCGGAGCTGGGCCTTGGGCAGTCTGCTGACGTCCTTAGCTAGCCATAGGGGTAAGCGGTCTGATTTTAAGAGAAACTTAGTGTTTCTTATTTATACTGCTCTTACTACAGCTACTGACCTGGTACTTAAAGTGTTAAGATCTGATATTTTGAAATCTAGGTCAAGCAGCTTGCACTGTGGAGTTCAGTTGGGTCAGTTCAGCGGAGCTGGGCCTTGGGCAGTCTGCTGACGTCCTTAGCTAGCCATAGGGGTAAGCGGTCTGATTTTAAGAGAAACTTAGTGTTTCTTATTTATACTGCTCTTACTACAGCTACTGACCTGGTACTTAAAGTGTTAAGATCTGATATTTTGAAATCTAGGTCAAATATATGACGTATACATGCTATATATGTGTATGTATATACATTTTTGTTGATAAACACTCTGTGATATTCCTGAAGATAAGACTTTGTTCTATTTGAAGAAAATCTGTGGGAGTTTTGCCTTCAAGGGAGTCACAATGTAAGGTCCCATTTTAGCAAGGTTCTTTGTTAGTTCCAGTGCAAGCTCGAGTGTTTCCTGGAAAACTCTTTGCACGTGTAGCTATCTAATTAAGCTTCTTTTCTCCCCATCTCCCCTCTCCTGGGATACATAAAGAGCTAGAAAAATAGAAATGCAGTTTTGAATGCTCGGAAATCTTATTCTGATGAGCATGAAACTAAAATGTACGTCTGTTGCTATTTTTGTTTCAAACATCTCCAGTCTTGAAGTTATCAGGACACAAATATAACAATTTGAGATTATGATTCAGAGTCTAGGGAATTCTGAAGTAATATAGTTAAAAAATCTACAGCAAAATGTATAATTCTGTCCAACCCTGTTTTACTAAAAGAAACTTTTGCTTCATTTTGCTTTCCTTAAAGTAAGGAGCATGGTGTATTTTTAGTACCAGAAACAGGAAGCATTTGGATATCACAAATCAGATTGACAGAAGTAATGAAAATAGCTGATAAACACTGAGTTTGTGTATAGGGTTTGGTTTGGGTGGTTTGGGATTTTTTTGACATCTACTTTTTGGAGATGGGACCCCTTTCATACTTATAGCTTCAGGAGGACTCAAGTATTTAATTGACATCTTAAGGACAATGTTTTGTTGCATGAGATGTGTTGCTAGTTGTTAGGGGGCAGGCAGCATATGGCATTTTGCATGTACAGGAGTGAATGTTGTATAGATAATGCAGTACGCACGGCATGTAGTCTATACGTGTAGTTCAGTCTGTAATGACTCCTTTAGATTGTTTGAATTGTAAATTAATGTCTTCAAACTCCTACACATTTCCTATAGTACTTTAATTGCACAACTGTTCTAGCAACCCAGAAGTGCTGGCTGAGTCTTCTGATAATTGTCCAGTTTGGCCACCACATTTTCTGAAACTATTAAACCCCAAGGAAAATCTTTAGCATCGGAGAGATTCTTTTACTGTTTAATGTAGGTCTGGGATCAGAGACAGCTGCTCTCAGAGATGGTGCTGCAGCTTTAAGCATTAGTAACAAAAGATGGTGCATTACATCTAAGGTGAAACCTTGGCTGACTTGCTGCTCCTTGATGAGCTTAAATCAGTGTTTGAGTTTTACTGAACTACCTAGCAGCCTTTTTTATATATATGGCAATGTATTAAACAAGCAGAAAAATTTTGCAGACAGATGGTGTGATGCATGTTTTCAGAAAAAAAGTTTAAAGAAATGGGGATACTATTAAAAGATGTTACGGCATTTACTGTAATGTGCAGAGCACATGTTAATTGGAATTTAAGTGTTAAAAGCTATATTTTAGTGACACCAACCACAGCTGAAAGGAGTCTTTGCAGAGATTGTCATTAATGTGGCTGAATAGCCTCTTTAAGTTTACGTTATTTTTATGATTTCTAGTGAAAGGAAAATACCACAGGATAAAGCTTTGAAAGTTTGATTGATATCTATTTTTATCTACCTACACGTTTCTGGTTTCTAACAAACCCTCATTCTTCAGCATTTGTTCATGAATGTTGTAGGAATTCCATAACTTTTTTTTTTTTTCATATTTCTGGCTAATAAATTGGCTAATTTATTCTATTTTCTATTTCTGTTTTGGATTGACTTAAGGTGTATTTTCTTTTGATAGTTTTGTCAAGACAGCAGAGCCAGATAGGGGGGAAGGCTTTTTACCAAATAAGCCAATGGTCCTCTGGCCAACTCTTGCTTCAATTTCATGTAGTTAATCTGATTTTTAATGAATTCTAAAGCTGTTTGTGCTGCCAGTACCATCCTTGTCTCCTCCTCTGTATTTGCCTGCTCATAATCTACATCTCCCTCTGGGAATCTGTCAGCCCTTTAACCACAGAGGTGGCCCATCAGAAACACCGGCTTTCCTGGCCTGGTTTGAGGGCAAGCCTTCAGGCAGCAGCTCCAGTCCTTGAGCTGAAGCTCCTGCTAGACTTTATGGGATGGAAAATAGCAAGTTGACACCAAGACCTTTTGAGTAAAAGAGGTGAAAAGATGCTGCTTTGTCAGAAAACATCAAAGCATCAAAAACCATCAAAACATCAAATTTAACTTAAATTGTTGTGCTACAAAGGGAACTTTGATGAGTTAGGTGGGCATTGTCAATAGCCTGCTGTTTAATGAGCATCCCAGGGACCTGTTCTCTGACATCATAGAGCTTCAATAGCTCAGGTGTTTAAAAAATGACTATAATCAATATTCAATAGGTATAATTCTTCTGAATGTCTCTCAAAGAGCTCAATATGTTCATAAGGCCCCAGTCTAGCAAAGAGCTTACTCTGAAAACCAATCTGTCCGCTTGTGAGCTAGTATATCAAATGCAGCTCAAACAGCAGCAGACTTTCAGTCTCGTTCCTCAAAATGGAATTATCAAAATCAAAATAATCCAATTTACATAAAAGAAGCTAAATTTGGTCTTGCTGGGTTTGTTTTGTTTTGTTTTTTCCGTGTGTTTTCCTATCATCCCTGCAAGAAAACTTACTGACATTTTAAAAAGGTCTTTGATTCATAGAGCTTCGATAGTCTTCAAGATTTTAATAAAGGATATTTTGCTCATCTCAGTACTGTTTGCAGCTATGTGTGGTAATAAGGGAGCAGAGCTGTTCATGAGGATGTGAAGAGCTGACAGGGTGCTGTGGTATCTAAGACAGAGAGCTTCACATCTAAGGACCAAAGAAATGACCTAGATCATCAGCTAAAGGCTAAGTTGTCACTGATAAGTGGAAATGCAGCTGTCACCCTTAAAGGGCAAATGCACCCATAGCAGAGGTCAAAAAGGGCCAGAATACTGTTAGTATCAAAATTATTTCCTTTCACTGAACTCATATGTGTGTGTATATATATATATATATATACACACACACACACACAAAAACACAAATAATATCTATTTTATGTCTATGGAGCGCATTGCAGGTTACGCTGAGATACCCCAGGTGATGCAGTGTTAGGCCCTTTATTTATCGGTGCTGGATGGCAGCCAGATAATGTATTGCTGTTAGGGACTGTGTGTTTTGTTAGACAAATCTTAAACAGAATAAAAGAATTCAATGTATTTTTCACACAAACCCAGCAACCCAAAGAGAATGGTCTAATTTCTCACCTTTAAAACATGGAGGAAAATCTTGTGATTTGGAAGACCAAATTGATACTCAACGTTGCCTGATTGCCCACTTACTCTGCACTTCTAGAAACCTTGCTGAGCCAGTCCCATCACTTTTTGATGAATTTGTTTTGACAAAACATCCCAGTTCAAATGTTTCCTTTTTATTCTGTGATGCATGACTAATATGTATCTTAGACTATCTAGAGAATGATCCATCATAGAGACATCCTATAGTTGACTATAAATAAGAAGGGAAAAGGTTATCTTCTTTCTTCTTTTGTTGATATGATTGTAGTTCATCACCAGGAGTGAAACTGTGAGCAAGAGGTTCAGCCAGGGAAAGGAAGAAAGGAATGAGAAATACGTGTAAAAGAATTAAAAAGATAGACAATCTTGTTCAGTTTGAGATCAGAAAGAATGATACTCTTCTCAGGCGGCCCTTTTAGCAGAGCATTTATCAGTCTGATTTTGAATTTGAAACGGTAGAGAGTCAAAAGCAGATGACTTCTCATCTCCCAAAGAAATTAAACAGCACTTTATAACATTCAGCCTGTAAAGAAAAGAGAAAGTAACCCGTCTAGTAGTACAGCATCACTAACTTAGCATCTTCAGCGCATTTATCTAGCTTTTCTCCTAGATGTAAACTAACACCATTTCTTTGTCTTTCTCCTTCAAATCTCCATCCCTGGAACACAACCACTATTTTTATATCCCTCTTCTGTTTTTCTCTCATGTGAAAGCCTGTCATTAACTTGTTTACCCATAAAATCTTCTTTGTCTCAGAGCACAATCATATTCCTTCTTTACAGAACCCTCAAATAAGATTATTCTGTCTGTTTTCTTGCAACACTTGCCATCATACCCAGTATTTAATGAGGCTCAGCATTTTATGATAGACAGCCTTGTAGTTTCTTTCCAGTTAATATGCCATACTTCAAAATGCTCTCCTAAACCTTGTGAAGTGTTGGTGAAGGTACGCACGGCTATGTTGCCTAGAAGCAGATATGATACCAATCAGAAGATGCCTTTTAGATGGAGGTCTTGTCGATATAGGATTTCCTGAGAGATCCATGATAAATGGCCCTTTTCATCATCTTAAGCTTATCATCCTGTTACACTAAATTTAATTTCTATTGGTTGGTGGAGATTTAGGTTCTTATTCAAAAGTTACTAAATATTAAGGAGTACTATAAACACGCAGACAGTGGAGGAAAAGGGTTCATGTGAGAGTGAAATGTAAACTGCAGTATGTATTTGTGTTTGTTTTGAAATCATTTGATCTCTACACAGAATCTGTCATCCTATAGTGATACGATTTGCTGGCCATTTTTTAGTATTTTTACCAGACTGAAAAAAATTGCCTTTTAGGAAACTTGAGCTTTCAAATTATACTGACCCTTTTCAAAGGATTGAATTCAGTCATGCAGGGTTTCTTTTCATCTGTCTTTGCCTTTATCAACTTCATGTAGAGGCCAAGGACCAAGCAGTTTTCTTAGTTTAAAAACAGTTTCAAAAAACACTGCAGCCCAATATAGTAGGGTTACAAAATAACTTGAAATTTTTTCTCACATGCTTATGCTACCAATGAAGCTGAGGTTCAGGCTATTAGTAGCTGATAAAAATCATTGAATATATCTTTCCTTTACAGAAATGTTATGTAGTTGTTTCTATATTGGATATAAACCGGGCAGAAGGGGGAAGAGAGAGAAGGGAAAGGAAAAAAAAAAAAAAAAAAAAAGAAATATAAATGGGATATCTGACAATTTCAATAATATGTGGCCTTTTGGACATGAAGAAGAAAGATGAGGGCATCACCATTAAATATTATTAATTCCATAGTGTTTAAGACAGTAAATTCTAGTCTTCTCAATTCCTTAGGCAAACTAAGTTATCTTTTTGAACTTTATCTAAAATCCATTGAAATCATGGAGAATCTCTCTGCTAAGGCCAGTAGCCTTTGGACAGATCATGTTATTCTGACAAGCAAACCAGTTTACGTGTGCTGGACTTAGGAGACCAAATAACTGAGAACAGGAATGTGCGGCTATCAACTGAACAGCTTTAAGTCTGTGCTGTACCAATACAGAGCTCAAAGGCTTGGAAGGATTACGTAGTGATTTTGTTTTTATTCTGGGTTAATAACTTTAAATATTTTAATGAATAGTTAACTGGATCAGAATGTAATGCCATCATGCTTAAAATGTACAAAACACAAGTTTTGATAAATGAAGTATTTGCAATAATATTCACCTATTCTAGTACAAGCATTTGCAAAAGATTTTTAACTATTTTACAATGTATTTACCTTTAGGATCCAAAACTGCGTGAACTGTTGGATGCTGGGAACCTAGGAGGTCGACTGGAAAATCGAATGGTAACTGTTGTCTATGGTCCAGACCTGGTTAATATATCGTACTTGAACTTGGTGGCATTCCAAGAGGACATAGCAAAGGTAATATACATTCATCTGTGTAATATAAAGTTAATGTTTTTAAAGTATTGGTTTGAGATACGGATAAATGAGGTAAAAGTGCAGATTGCTATGAAATGAACCTCAATTCTGTCACAGGGCTGTCACTGCTCAGTACCCAAGAAGAAATATGCAACCTTTTTTTTTTTTCAAGGGATGTATTCAGCAACGTTTGTTCCTCTTGTATGTCTGCTCATCTTCAGAACATACCTTGTAAAGACTAAAAAGCACTGTGAAAATAATGGTACGTGCAAATTTTTACTCAGCTATGAGATGTACACTGTGACTCTCCAAACACATATTAATATCTTTCAGAAGTTATCACCCTTTTATGCTTGTTCTAAGTGTGTGCGAATTGTGGATCATCTGTGAGAAAAAAGTTTGTAAACGGTTGACTTTTTGAGGTTGACCTATATCAGAGTAGTGAGAATCTACCGCTCTATCTTGTATACTCTAGTATGTCAGCAGTCAGACACCTTGTTTAACTTGCACATGTGAATGTTTCTGTTCATGTTCAATTTTAAGCGTCACATTTTGCCTACTGATAGCCCTTGATAGGAACTGTGAAGTCAACATCATTGACAGTCCCTTCATTTCTGTCCAACACACCTCGTAAAGCTTAGCTCTGTGTGACAAGCAAGTTATGAGTGAATTTAGTGCATATTTATTTTTTCCCTTCTTCCACCTTTTATGTGACTCACTTGTGTTCGATGAAGTGGGAGCTCTTTGATTTATCTATCCCACATTGACAGTCAGAAGCTACTCTTCTTTCTACTTCCATTCTTGTAGATAGACTGATGACAGCCTCCCGATAACCACGTGCAGAACACACTCTCATGTGGTTTGCGTCCTCAAGTCCACTAGATTGTGCTCTCTGTACACTGCTGTTCTTTAACAACAGTAAGGAGTTATTTTGTCACCTCACAGCCAAGAAGGACAGTCAGACCAGCTGAAAAAAAGTCGTAGGATGGAAACCTTAAGCTAGGACCATATATTTTTGCTTGCCAGGTTTCTGTTTCTGCTAATCTTCATTAGCCAGTTGGCCAACTTGGCAAAACCACAATTTCCGCTGTTTCTTTGATATGAAAGAATAGGGAAAAAAAAAAAAAAAAGAGTTTATGGTAGTCCATGGACTGCTGAGTGGGAAGTGCTGTCCTCAGACTTGAAAACACAGCTCTACTCTACAGGGGTGGTTAAGAAATATTAACACTGCCAAAGTGAAAGCAATTGAAACAGTTCTTCAGGAAAAAAAACCTAAGCATTTGATGGAAAATGAAAAGGTATGCTAAAGCGTTAACAGCAAAAATGATTAGCCCTTACCAAGGAAGAGGGAAAATCACCTAAATCAGAAGCATACGTCCTCCTTTTTCTCTTTCCTGTCTAGCCAGCAATCAGTGAACCATAATCTATTTGCTAAAACAGTGCAGAAATTGGTATTTTAGGGCCATTTTCTGTTTGATAATGGAACCTTAAAGTACAGCGGATAAAATCATGTTTTGGAGAAGCTTGGCTGCTCTAAATCCTGAGTAACTCCTACGACCTGAGTCTTCAATGTTATTTGTAAATGCAGTAGACCAAATAAATTCATATTCTATCAGCCAGGCACTGTGGCCCGGGGGTGCGATTTTCAAAGTGATGAGGATTAGCTGGGCTTGCTTTGAAATCACATTAAATATAGTGATTGTTTCAATGAGAACAGAGTTTGATCACTGTTGAATGCATATAAAGGTTCTTCCTTTTTTAACATCTTTTCCAACTTTATATGAGCCAGACCACAGAATCTGTTTCTTATCTCCAGGACCCATGTAGTGACTCAGATAAGTCATTATAAATAAGCACATAAAGCACAAATCATCTCTTCAGGGAGCTCTGAGAAGGCGTGTAAATACAAGAAGTTTTCAGTGTCACACGTGAATTTTGACCTGTCCTCTTGCTGACATTCCAGGGAAAGCAAGTGCCAGTGAAAAAGCTCCCCGCCTTTCCCTTTTCTGTGCGTGAACATTTTTCCTATTAACCCTTCATTTGTGATACCTTATTTTTCAAATTGTGTGACAAGTATCAATCAGTCCTCCCTTGGAGGAGAAAGGCAAAGTAAACTGTAACAGTCTTAGTGAGGCAGTTAAAATTACTCAATTGTGGGTTTTTCTTCCTTTGCAGAAGGCTTCCTGTTCTACTACAAACTCTGTTCTGCACATCCACTGGCCATGTTGTGAGAAAATTGTGAAAATATGAGCCTTGGGCAATTCAACTTGCTTTAAGTGAACTAAACAAAGAGCTAGAAATGAAGATGTAGTCGCAATGTCCTGTTTTATGTGCATTTCTCCAGGAGAATGTAACTAATGTTTAAAGTACATTACTAATGACCCGAAGGTCACTGAGTAGCTGGTTTGTTAAGGAACGCAGCTCAAAATTCATTGGGTAATGGTCTAAAAGGCTGTTTGCTGGACACCTCTTGATGATGAAGAGAAGTAGCAGTGATACTGTGCTTGCTTATTTTCAGATGGGTGTGCTTGTGCCTGTCTTCAGATAGGATTTGTGAGCATCCACACACGCAGCGCTGCAGAAGCCAGGATAAAGAACGAAGTTTTATTCTCAAACCCTTTTCTGAGCGGATGCTCTTTTTCTTTGTCTCTGTTTCCAAGATGCAGTAGTCCAACCTGTGAACCTCTGTGTCGCCTCTATAGTATTTCTGAATCCAGTAACTTCAGAAGTGAACGTCCCATCTTTCCCACCTCTTTCGCTCTCTTTTGTGCCTCTCATGTTATCGATGTTCTTGCCACGCTAGTCCATCCTGGCCATACAGACCCCTATTCGGAGCCCAAGGAATTCTGTTTCTCCTCAATTTGATGAGCTTTGCATAAGATCCATCACTAAGAGCTGATGAATTCCTCCATAAGTAAACTGATGTGATCAAAGATTATTCACAAGTTGTGGTATACTACGCTTTCCAGTATACATCTTTATTTTTCCATCATATGCAAGAGCTTGATCACTATAATAAAATGATAAAGCAAACCATATAAATAGACATCCTTTTTTTTTTTTTAAATAAAATTCATAAGGGTGCTGAAAGTGTAGAATTTCAGCACCTTGCTTTGTTAACATCCCACCAAAAACAAACATGCAAGAAGCATTGCCTTCACACGTAATCAGTTCTGATTTGAAGGAAGTGTTTTCAAGAATGTGTGCTGTCTTTTTTTATGAAAAAAGTCGCATCTCTTCTGTTGAGATAAATGTCTTATGGTATGTATCGTGATGCATATAATAGAGGAGAGAAATTACTTTACTGAGCAATACATTACCAAATGAACTACTGCTTATACACTAGCTGCCAAAGCACAAAACAGCGAAATAATTTGTTAGTAAAGTTCACAGGAATGATTGAAATATGAATTACAGTAACAGGACGTAGCCAAGAGGAGATCGAGCTCTTATCATGATGGATGTGACTTGTTTGGAGTTGAATGTCGGAAGGCTGTGTTCTTGTGCTACCAAACTGGATCAGAGGCTTCCAGTCTGCAAACAGTTTGTTGGCACTACTACAGTCCTATTTCAAAATACACAGATTTATATTTTCCTTTTGTATTGCATCTGTACAGGAGTCTGCAGCTACCACAGTGATTCAGAGGCTGTTATAACCTTTCCACAGTAGGCTCTTTTCTTTCTACAAATAACAGCTTTCTACCCTGTGGAGCACTCTCACCAAGTGCTGCCTTCTGAAATCACTGCTGCTGGTAAAGATGGCTGCAGAGTGCATCATGCACGGAGTTAGAGTATGGGCTTTACTCTGTACCGTGCAGCAGACCCAAGGAAACGGAGCCATTTGGTAGCTGAAGCAGCGAGGCGCATCTTGGCTCACAGCTTGATGCAGGCCCATCAAAGTCAGTCCAAGCATCTCCTTTATTTCTTCGGGTCTCTGCTCAGGGCTGTTGTTTCCCCTCCTGCTGAGGGTTCAGACCAGTGACTGGAAAGATGATGTGATCCTTGGCATGTTTTCTGATCTCGGGTTTTTGGCTGTGGCTCTGTGGTGGCTGGAATGAAGATCCTAAAATGGGAGAGGCAATGAGCAAGTATTGATGACTTGGCACCTGCATCATTAGAAATGGCTTAGCCTGCAGGTAGCCCTTAGAATATTTGGCAAGAGCGACGCGATTGCTTTCAAGAGCCAGGAAAAGCTAGCAAAGGAACATGGCAAGACTGCGTATATAAATAATGCTTGTGACAGGCACGTAGTAACTGAGTTCCCCTTACATTCCTGTCAACAGGCACTCAGACAAAGAGAAGGAAGAGCTGGGGTGTGGGATACTCCTGAAGTGGCCTACTTCTGTTTTCTACAAAATACTTCAGTTTTAAGCCCAGCAGAACTACTGAGATCAAAATAGTCTATCAAGATCTGTTAAAAGCCAACATATTTTCAATTTCTAAATAATATTTTCTGTTGTCATTAATCTCTGCAGCCGTTAGTGTCACAGGGAGAAGTTTTAACTGCTATTATTAGTGCCTAAACAAAGCAGTGTTTACAAGATGAGCCTATTTTGAGCCTGGAAAATGAGTTGCCAAGAAGGAAAAAAAAATGCTGTGCTTAATATGCTTTCTGTTCCAAGAGTCACAGCAAAGCAGTGGTGTTGCTAACGAACCCGACTCCTGCTCTTGTTCTTTCTCACACCCCTGTTTTTTTCAAATCAGACCTAAAAAGGAAAAACAAGTCAAGGGGGG
>KL269314.1:0-10585 GCA_000699545.1 Podiceps cristatus | reverse complement strand
GGGGGCGGGGGGGTGTGTTTGTTTGGTTTTTTTAAACACCAAACTGGAAATTAGTGGGCATGGGAGAAGCAACCATTTGCTTTTATTATCCAGTAGAATGCAAGAAAATAAAAATCACTTAAATAAGTCTTACTTTATGTAACTTCAATAAGTGGAAAAAATTTTCCATAACTACAGTAGTTGTACCAATAAAATGTACCTTTTAATCCTAAAAATCAGCAAAATGAGTTTCCAGTTGCCACAATAAAATTAATGTAGTTAGCACTGACATTAACAAGGCTACAGTATCACTTCCATGTTAGCTGAAGAGATCTTGATCATGCTTTTTTCTCTATTTTCATCTCCTTATAATGCCTAGACATGCAAGTAGTCTAATAAATTTCAAGTCAATACAGTATGTATATGTAATGAAAGCACACATGTAAGAATTAGAGCTATAATCTGTCTGTCAGTCTCTTAAACCTCTTAACCCACTAAGATTAAGACTGGGTAAAAACCCAATCTCCTTGCATATAGATAATCAGTTGACAAAGCGTGTGAACTAGAAGCCTCTGGAAGTAACTGAAATTGTGTTTTATAAAAGTCACATTTTGAGGCCAGGATCAAAGCTGACTCCTGATTCTTTGTGATATTACTAACAATACTACAAGACAAAATAAAACATTGGCCACACTGAAGACCTTGAAAATTTAGTGAAAGTGGAATTATGCCTTATATCCTTTCATATAAACTAATTATATCTAAAGAAATTGTCTAAATCAAAACCATGTAAATGGATAAATAAGAAAGCCCATATCTGATATACATACCGGCCCCCACAGACTTTATGCTGTCTCCCTTAATGACTCAAATGTCATCACAATTTAGTAAGAATGGACTCAACAACAAAAGCCATTTGTGGATTTTAAATCTCAACGGATCCAGAAACAAAAGTTGAATCAAAAGTGTTCATTTTGGATAATTCAGGGTTTACTGGGTATTGCAGCATTTACGGGGGAGATGCAGCTTTGAACAAAAACCCACTAGGTACAAGACCAAACCAAACCAGAGTTTTTGTCCTTTTAAGAGCTCGTCTACACAAAAATCTCACTGGTATAATTCCTATATGTGGCTGCACACATGGAGTTTATAATATAATTTATTCCCTTTTTGGAATAAAGAATAAACAAATCTCATAAGGCACCTTTGTAATAGTTTAAGTATGTCCACACTAAGATTTATGTAACACAGCTACACATGGTTACAAGCCAAACAGCCTCCTAATTTGCAGTTACATGTCTACTGAAATGCATTTCGACAATGTTCATGTGTTCTCTTGTAAGTATAAAAAACTTAATTTTACCATACCAATGCTGAGGGAAATAAGCTAAGAATGACATAAACCCACAGCTTTAAATCACCAAACTTTTGGTATGCTTAAAAACAATGAAACAAAACATTTAGTGTCTTTTCCGGTAACGAAATGTATCGAGCATAATGAAATGTCTTATGCAGTGAAATGTCTTTTGTGCAATGAAACGTACAATGAACAAATGAAATGAAACAAGCCAAATCAACCTCTGTTCAAGCCCCTTCTCACTGCCAGCTATAGGCTGCTTCATTTGACAAGCTCACTGTTCTCTCAGGGCAGGTGGCAAGGCAGGTGTGAGCGTGGCTAAAGTACTGATGTAGTCTCAATACATTTGGCTGGCAGATAGTGTAGTTTAAACAGTGCCTATATCACTCCATCCTGCACTTGGACATAGTCAACCACAGATTGAGAATTACTAACAGCTTCCTTACAGTGCATCAGATAACGTGTCACAAAGCATTCCCTCCACTGTTTTCTCAGAAACTGAAATTCAACCTGAGTAACACACGGAGTTATGTTCAAACCCCGTGGAGGTTTGACTTGTGAACATAAAGACTAAGCGCTTTCTCATCAGATGTATCTATTGGCAGTCACAGTCCAACATCGTGTCCCTGGCAGTACCTGAATGGGTCTATTCTGCCAAGCACTCTGTGGAATGCCTGGATCTCACTCGGTGGAAATACACAGCAGAGTCTTTGGATCTTGCCCTGAATCTTTTCACTACGTCTCACAAACAGTACATCATCCACAGCTTTCTACTGCTCACTTCCATTTCTGTAGGCTCAATCCCTACAGTAAGAGACCTCAGACTTGGAGAACAATATTTATGAAGTCTAGAGGGAAACCACAAGACAGATGACTGAGTAGGAAAAACAGGCATGCAGAATAGGTATCAGATGTGAGTGATTCCACTGAATAATCTCTTTCATATTTTTTGAGCAGGAAGAAAAGCATCAGCAGAGCTAGTGGGTCAAAGAATATTCTTCAGTTTTTGTAAAACAAGCTGTGTTCATTTTTTTTGTGCAACTAGCTTTCACGAACTAGGAAATGAAGTGTAGTGTAGCCCAACAAAAAGCAATTGAAACTAAACACATAATCCAGCAGGTATCTATGGAAGCTGTTAGCTTCAGGAGAAAATGCAGAATCTGTGTAGCAATTCATGTAAAGTTGATCCGTGAAATAAAAAAGGTGACATCTCCTACATCCCAATAAGCAAAATCATAGCACTACATATTACTTAATTTTTTCACACACAAATCAGTGCAGATGCATTAGTCACATATATGAACACAGTTAATACAAAAATGAGGATTTAAATACATCACTCTTATTTTATATGTGCTGAAGCCTTCTGAGACCAGCAGAGCTTTGCAGTCATGAATGTTTTTTTTCCTTAAGGGGGAAACCAGTATTCGTAACCAAGATGTAGGCATTTTAAAATTTCAGAATGTCTTACAGATAGAACTCTGCTTAAGCTTCTGATGTTCCTTCCCCATTCTCATGTGGTTGCAGTTGTTCTCTTTCTTGTTCTTCCTGAGGTGGTCTCACACGTTTGAAGAAGCCCATCTGCGATGCAGAGAACAATAAAGAAATTGCACTGTGATTTTAAAAATATATGCACATTCTTTTTCCTTCTTGATCAGATCTTAACTGATCAGTTATGTGATTTTTTCCCTCCTATTCTCTTTTTCCATTTTTTGACCTGCAAAGCTAATAAATACCAGCTGAAAAATTGAGTAATTCAGCAAACACAGACATCCTCTTTTATTCTTCCTCACAAAACTAAAAAATTTTAACAGTTGTCCAAAAAATTTAACTGATTCAGGTGATTAGGAGACCAAGGTATTTCTGCAGCTGCTGGTACTATCTGAAGCAATACATCACTAGTAGGGAAAAGAAAACAATACCAAAACCACACACACAGTACTTACCCTATACATAACAAACACTAGAACAGCCAAGAGCAATAATCCTGCTAGGACAGCCAAAATTATAACCCACACTGGTACAGGCATAGGCTGTGGTTGAATGCCCCATGTAATATTTGTAGTAACCTAACAGAAAAACAATAAATCAAACTTTGCACAGCAGTGACATATTGAGTTCATTTTTGCAGTTTAAGTCTTGTATAACTTTATTCTATAGTGTTTACAATAATACAGCATAAATTACTTTTTCTCTCCTTGAGTAAACAGCTATAGATTAATAGTGGCATAAAGGCTTCACTGACCTAAATTTAATAGGATTTTAGAATTAAATAAAAACAGGTGTTTGGGGGCGTTTTTCTTGTTGTTTTGGGGTTTTTTTGCAATCAGTGATACCATGGCAACATGTATTCTGTAATGATTGATGAAGATGTAGAAATCTGGAAATATTTGGGAATTAGAGAAAAATAATTCAGGGCTTTTTTTCTTTCCCTTTTTAATTTAGCAGCCCAAATAAATGGCCTGTATCTTCCTTTCTGTTTGCACCCTGTCTCCTTTCTCTTTGAAACCCTCTAGGGCACAGATGATCTTTTTGTGCCACATTCATGTAGTACTTCATATAATCTAATAAAGGTCCATTATTCTAGCTCTAGGCGCTACTACAGAAGATGACAAATTTCAGAGAAATATTTCTGTAACAATAATGTATTAAAAAACATTAGAACTGTTCATTTTTTTTTTTTTTCCCCATTTTCAGTTATGTCTTTAAAGCTACAAATATTGTTAATTCTAGTTTTAGGACTTTTTTTTTACCCTCAACTGTATGTGTATAACTGAAATTATTACATGAATCAGGTATTTTATAACATTACAATTATATTAAATCACAAAAAAAAGCTACTGAACAATCACTGGATTTGTATTAATTTCTAAGAAATTATGTATGGTAACTCATGCTGGATGTAAATGACTTACTACTGTAGAATTGTGGATATCTTCAAAGGAAAGGTTCTTATAAGGGAACTCTATAACACTGAAAGAAGCAGATGATTTGAGAGAATAGGAATGATTCTGATTTTCTTTCTGTGTAAGAAAAAAACAAAATTAGTATTGCAAGTGAGTACAAAAATCACTTTTTACGTTACAAAAGCAGGGACAGAATATTCATACTCACATTCATGAAAGTTTGGGTCCAAAGGCGTGATTTTAAATACAATATTGTTTTTTTCCCCTTTCTAGGTGGCCAACTTGACAGACTATCTTTAAGCAATCAGCAGTTCCACACCCCTGCATATAAAAATAGGAAAGATAGCCCAAATATGAAAATATATGAAAAATCGTTAATGTCATTAATTACTCACATACATCCTTTATTGTCCTCTTTTTCTTGGCAAAGCATCATAAACTCTTCCAATATATAAAATAACCCCCAGTACAACATAATTACTTATTGTGTCCTGTAATTTTGGATTCAGAAAATATTATGTGAGCCACTTGGATCCCCAAGGTGAAACAGCTGGCAGTAAGGTATGTATTTTATCTATATATGCAGGAAAAAACCATCAGAGGGGGTGTGTGTGGGCAGTTTCTGGTCAATTCACATGACCATCCTCCACATGTTTTTTTGATAGAAAAACTCATGTCAATTAACTGGCCTTGGTACCAGCAAAATATGGTTTATTGCATTCAACAGAAGTCTTCAAACTTGGCTGACCACAATAATCTGTAAGTCATACTTAGGACTAGGAAAGTTCAGCTGGCCTTTCTCAACCACATTTCCATTAAAATCTGTAAGATAATATTGATGGTAAACCATCAGTATTTCAAGAAGAAAGCAGAGCAAAACAAGGCTTCATTTCATAATAAACCAAAACAGCAATAACAACAAATAAACATAACACAGTGACCACCAAACTTCAGAACTGCATTTCTAAGTACTGAAGAGTATTTGTAGCTTATATCAAAAAAATATTTTTCTCACCATAATAATCAAATTAATTCCTATTTTCACTTTCTTTGCTCAGCCCTTTTTTTGTCCTCTCCAAAGCCTAAACATTTCTGGAATCAGGGTTGTACTGCCTTAGACCCATTGGTCCACCGTGAACAGCCACGCGTTTCTCTCAGCTGTCTGCCTGTCCTGCCTTGCCCAAAGCAGGGATAGGTTCATTTCTGCAAGCAGAGTTGTATTACCGTATCACTGTCTTTGTATTTACTTCGCATTACAGATTATTTCCAATCTTGTTTAGAAAGGACAGGCCCTCCACGTGTCTTATTGCAGAATGACCACTGAACAGCCAGGAAACATGTTGTGAAATCAACTGTAATTTGTAGCAAAGATGATGATGACTGCAGCACTCACCTGCTTCCTCTCAGTTCTCCTATTTTATCAGCCTTCCTCCTATGAAGTACTGATTTTTAAATTTAGAGAACACCACAATGTGGAAGACTGACACTGAATGAAGTGTCCAACTTGACCTTTGTTTTTAAGGATTTAAAACGTAACAGCACAAAACTGTAGGCATACACCTGACTGGCTGACTACCCTGAGGAAAGCTAATGCAAATTAGAAAAAACGATAAACCACCAAAACAGCTCCAGAGCACATGACTTTTTTCTCTGTTAACCATTGAAATACATAACAGATTTTCTGAAATGATGCTTCATCTTATGGAGCTTTCATGTCCATCTTAATTTTAAAAAACATGAAAATAAGATCAACATATCAACACCGAGAGCTTACCAAAGTATGCACGTCTCCTTCAATGGCAGTTATGTCCCTTCGACTGATACGATGATGGCGATTATCCTCCCTGCTAAGTGTTTCATTCTTATCATCATCTTTAGAAGCAGAGATCTAGGATACACCAAGGAAACTTAAATAATTCTCATATTTAGGTTTTTGCAGCCTTTAAAGTTAAGGTCAAGAAAATACCTAACTGATCAGGTTTCTCTCTTTCTATCCTAGCTCTTCTTCAGAACCTGGCTTTACCTACAGCTGTAATTAAAACGTTACTCCTGCCTTTTCTAGATCACTGATGCAAATTTATACTAAGAACTAACACAGAGCCTTGAGTATATTAATCCTTCTTCAAGTCAAAACTTTTCCATGTATAGAAAAAAATACCCTTAGACTGCAATAAATAATTCAATTTTGCAATCTCTTTATTAAAGATTTTTCTTTGGCATTTCTGTTTTTAACTGAAAAAAATAGCACTAGTATGGTACTGATGTACCACATACCACTCTACTTGTGTACACATGTCAAGACATACACAGAAACTGTTTTAGGAGGGGCTTTAAAAAGTATACTGTAGGTTTAATAAATTATTTCAGTAATCCCATAGAAATTCCCAATGTAAAATTGCAAATTTACATTTCGGACTAGGCAGAGCCATGCTACTTATCCTCTACATAACAAATTTATATGACAAAACTTAGAAGAGAGTTGTAAAAAATATATTATTACAATAAAATATATTATTACAAATGGTATAGCCAAAGCACAGAAAAGTGGCATTTATACATTCACTGAAGTTGCTTTCTGATTATCAAAGACACACGAGTATTCTTTGTTACTCTCTACACTGAATATCTTCCCTTAGTCTTTTTAGACACATGTCCACTTAAATTCTTCTAGAACTAACATACTGATTTTTACTTCTTATTCTAAATTGTCTTAGAATTCAGCTCTCTACTCTCAAACTTGCTGTTTCTTATCTGGCCTTTCTTTGTCTAGTCAACGCTCTGCAAACGGGATGTTTTGCTGGCAGTGACAGCATACTTTTAAACCCCACTGAAACACCCCTACTGACGTCTGCGGCATTTGGACAAGGGCCTAGATAAATTAGCTAGTAATAGAAAAAATAGTGCCATTTTTTTACCCAAGAAATAAAATCCAGAAAATTTACATAAACAGCCCAGAAGCATCTGGAATACTTTTGTTCATGATCACATTCAATGTAATTCCATTGCTTTAGACATAGAACTCATACAGTACAAGTCTTCAAGGAAAAAAACCAACCAAACAAAATAAAAAGAAACACGACAAATTTATCTTTAGGTCGACAATCTATTGTCTACTTTTTATTTTACCTACTATATAAATGGGCAAATACTATGAAACAGTGCAGTCTTGTTCTTCAGCAACAGATGAAAACTTAACTCAGATATTCTGAGTTATTTGGGTATTCCGAGTGTGTTTCCAAACCAAACATACTTCATTCCACTCAAACAAAAGGAAAGTTCTGCTTACCTTAATTTTCAATGGATTGATTTCCATATCAGAAGTGCAGTTCATGGGACCATCAATTTCGTACTGAACAATATACAATAGTGTATAGTTCTTATATTTGTAAGGCCACTGCAGAGTCATCATCACCTTGCTGAATGCACTTGGACCGTTGTTTCTCAGCTGATTATGAAAATAAAGTTAAGAAAAAAAAACAACCCATAAACCAAAATAAATCGCAATGTTGCCTTCTTTATTAATATGAATATAGTTATTTTATATTTGAGCCATAAATGATACTGCTGTTACCCCTGCCCCCAACCACTTCCAGCAATAGCTTCAACAACTCTACCTAAAATTGGTAGCTAAACTTCAGTCCCCCAACAGGCAAAACTGAAAATTACTTCTGTAATTTGATAAAAATTACTTTAAATAAAAGCTATATGGCATTCGGATTTTTGCCTTGAAGAAATGTTGGGTTTTTGGGTTTTTTTTTGTGTTTTGGTTTGGTTTTTTTTTTTCCCCTTGAAAAAATGTTTTATTTGTTTGGTTTTTGTAGTCTATTACATGAATCACAGCCACTGTGCGTGTCTCAGCCAAGATACTGTGAGGACAGATACATAGACCCATAAATTTCATTAGATATAGGGTCTCTTAAGTTCTAGAACAACTCTATTATTGTTCACACAGTGCTCTCAGTACAGACTGTACAATAATGATTCAGAACAGCTGGAATACAAATGAGGATATTGAATAATTTACAGCCACAAGTAATTTTCTGAGTTCAAGTTACTTCAAATGTTTTATCTAGATTTCAAGGGGTAGCAAATAAAATATGTGTAATATAAAAAAAATCAGCTGCTTCTATTTCACCATTCCTGTTACTCTAATCGCAGGCATTCCAACCCTTCTTGCAGATACCTGTTGACCCAGCATTAAAAAAAAAAACCAAAAAAAACCAAAACTGTTTCCTTGCAAGAGCAAAATGAAGAAAAAAATTATCAGTTACTCCAGAGAAAAGCCACACCAGAAGATTCCTTTTCATTTATTACAGAACTGTGTAAATGAAATTAGTAGTAATTGCACACCTCGTAGATATGCTGAACCAATGGCCCAATATCATCTTCTGTTTCTGGATTCTCCTTCGGCTGCCAGTTTGCAATAGGAAGGAATATGTGATCAGGAGATGACACGCTAAACAGCAGAGCAAACAAGTTGTTATTATGAAGTATGAAACGATAAATGTAATTCTCTAGACATCTCAAAAAATTCAACATGCTTAAAATACAATCTCCAATTTTTCATCCTCTGTATATAAAACCAGAAAGAACAGAGGTTGGGTGGCTTGTATGTTACATGTTCAGTTTTCTTCTCTCCGTGAAAAGGTATTTAGAAACATTTTTTACCTGTCCTAAACTTTGGATTCATCCTTCAACATCTAGTAAACAGTTAACAGAATTAAGATACTTGCATGTTATCAAAAAACCAAACTGTGAAATACCTCAGTAATGAGAAATATTGACTATGTAGACAACAGTATAAGAATACTTAACAGTATAAGAATAATTCAGCATGCACTGAAAACAGCGATGCTAGCAATAATGCTTTTGAGTTGTGCCATCCCCCCACCTCTCAGATATTAACAAAATTAGATCACAATAATGAATGTAGTAGAAATTTTTAAAAATTGCAACTCAGGAATCTGGCTAAGCAAGAGGATTATATAGCTTTTACATGTGAAGTACTGATTTCTGGTAAGCAGAAGTAAGAGAGGTAATGGAGTCATTACAATATTAATACTACGCTTAAGACTGAAGAAGGTGAGGACATTGCAAACTTATCTTCAATAGGATTTTCGGCTTTGGTTTTAGAAAAGATTTTGGAGGTTTTCAAATGAAAACATAGTCAGTTTGTGGAAGAGCAAAGTGACCTGGAAAACTGAGTGCAACTGCAAAAATAAGGAGCATTTTTTTTTCTTCTTCTTCTAAACCTGTAGTAATAGAGGCACAATATTCCTTTTTGGAATTCATTTTGTAGTTACTTAGAATTATTTAAGATCTGAAAGTCCAAAGGGTGGCTAGAGAGCATGAGATTTTCTTTACAACTAAAAATTCCCTAAGGCTTTCTGAAAACTTACGCAGAGCTGAGAGGAAGTTCATTGAATATAAAGAAGCAAACATGCAAAGCCCATGTAAGAAAGACGTTTATTAAAAGAGTGTCAATGCTTACCCTCTGATTTCAACAGCTGCTAAAATAGCAAGGTCAGCCTGATAGAATGCTACTGGACTTAGATTGTCATACAGGTTGGAACTGCAGAGAAAATAAAAGTTTATTTCGTAACTTAAATAATCTAAATATTTTAAAAAAATTGGAACTGCAGAGAAAATAAAAGTTTATTTCTTAAGTTAAATAATCTAAATATTTAAAAAAACCCCAAAACTTAAAGTAACTGTATGTAAATCCTGCCATGACTCCTGAGCCACTGTAGGAATGCACATTTACTAAAAACTGAGAAGCAGATTCCAGCAAGTTCTCGCTTAAACGCATGACAGTCCCACCCTCGGTGCAGTTTGGAGGTCCCTCAGCAGGGAGGGTCGATAAAGGACACAAAGCTAATGCTGACTCTGTGCCTTAGCTGCCACATGTAAGAAAATTCAAATGCCAGCGATGTGGGACACACCAACTAAATAGCTAGCAGTGCCTAAAATTCCAGTTTAGGATGTCTGTTTTGCTCAGGGACTTGTTGGCCTCAAACTAGTTCCAGGGCAGAAAAGTATGCTAGGGCTACTTTTGCCTACCCCTCTTCACAGTGTTCAAACCAGTAAATGAATGCAGTTAACATCTGATTCCTACACTTCAGATACACCAAGAGATGACAGCTATTAAGGCATTCATACATAAAAATTCTTAGGACTTTTTCTGTAAACTGAGAAAAAAATAGAACACTCCTATTCCCCTCAAAGCGAAGCTGGGAACAGAATCCTGATCTCCTTTGACACATAGAATCATAGAATGTTTTGGGTTAGAAGGGACCCCCAAAGCCCATCTAATCCAACCCCCCAGCAGTGAGCAGGGACACCA
>JMFS01058343.1:0-12170 GCA_000699545.1 Podiceps cristatus | reverse complement strand
TTCTATGATTCTATGAAAAAAAAAAAAAAAAGGAATAATGCCATAAAAATGCATTTGTGTTCCAGCTTCTTAACAACCCAACTATGGAGAAATGTTCTGATTAGAATTTAAAAAATATGTTTTCCCACCAAGAAATCAGCTGATTCTTTCCAATTTGCTAGTGGGCTGCAAAACTTCGAGAGCGATATTAAGCTAGTCCAAATTCCACCTTAGTTCCTGAGACTAGTCACATGGATAAACCTCATAGAATCGGAGGGCACAAGAAACATGCTGAGCAAGGGACCAGCACAAGCCAGGCTACATGTGAAAGTTAGGTTTTCTCTGTACCTATTACCTGAGATCACTCTTTTGATGCAGTCCGGGAGATCTTTACTGAAGTTTCACTGGATGGAAAAAGAAACAGGTAGTCTATAATCATTGTTGATTTCTTGACTATTGGCTTGCTAGTGAGGCATCTGCCCATACTTTTGAATCTCCCTTGGTTGATTTTTTTTTTTTGAACAGGCTTCCTAGGGGGGGGGTTGATGCCCCATCCCTGTCAGTGTTTAAGAGGCATTTGGACAATGCCCTTAAAAACATGCTTTAACTTTTGGTCAGCCCTGAGGTCATCAGGCAGTCAGACTAGATGATAGTTGTATGTCCCTTCAGCTGACATTTCTATTCTATTCTATTCTATTCTATTGAATTCATAGAATCATAGAATGTTTTGGGTTGGAAGGGACCCCCAGAGCCCATCTAGTCCAACCCCCCTGCAGTGAGCAGGGACACCATTACCCAGATCAGGTTGCTCAGAGCCCTGTCCAGCCTGGGCTTGAATGTTTCCTGGGATGGGGAATTCTATTCTATTTAATTGACATTGCACTTTACCTTTAAGCACATGTTGAATCCTTGGGGGAATATAAAACATGTGCTTTTAAAAAGTTTTAAACTGTGTTAGGAGGTGGAACAGGAGTTATGACAAGTCGCTTGCTGGGAGGATTTTAAAAAATTAAAACGGATTTTTTTTTTTAATTGCAAATGAACAGTTTATTTATGGTGAGTTGGGTTGCCTTAGCTGTGTCTCTGAGAATACTCCAGGCCCTCTGACAATGGGTACTGCAAACAGCACAGTCAAACTTCTCCACAGCAGACAGGGAAATCGCATTTCATACATTATTCACAATGTGCTACAGTGATTCCATAAGGTCAATATCTGTTGTTAACTCAGAGAAAATCAGAGAGGAAAGAAAGGAGTGTTTGTTCTCGTTGATCTTTGAAAGAGCTGTCTACAAACTGCTGATTTCCATTGCACGGCACTACACAAACAGCGAAGCGGAGCCCTTCCTCACATTTACAAGCACTGTATCTGGGACAGATAAACTCTGCAGCTAGAATAGTATCTCTTTGTCTCCAGATTTTCATCTCAGAGCTTGACAAAAATGGCGAAAAGGGACCAAATACAAATAGGGGCAACTTTGTGCAGCAACGGGCTGGAGTTGTTTAGCACTGGGATTCCTGGTGCCTAATTGGCCATTCAAAATTAGTCATCTGGGCCTGCCATTTACTACAGGGAGGGAAGCAGACATTGACAAAGAGCACTTCATCCCCTCCAAATATAGCTGTTGTAAGGGGGGTGGGATAAGTTACTTGCCCAAGTGCCTGTGTTTTCTAGGCATTTACAGACATTTATACAGGTTTGTCCAGATTTTTCCTCTTTTTGTTCTCTGGAAATATTTGCTAAGTGGATTGTGAGTGTGCTTTCTATTTGTTCCAGATTTCCTTTCGCAGCAAGGAACTGAAATTAGCCAGGTTGAAATTACCCAGCGTACAGGAGTTAGGTCGTAACTGGGATTTTCAGACAGTACTGCAACAGGGCATAAACAGCGTGTTGGAAAACTTTGGGCATTTTGTGCATACGCTATGCAACGAGTAGGCGTTTACGCAGGGACTTTATCCTTCCAGACAAAGAGTGTAACATTTACTGTGTTTTTATAGAAAGCAAAACAGCACATGCACAAGAGGCCAGCAATAGCATGATGCATTGAACTAACAGGAGGAAATACGGTGTCCTGAGAGTCCGTAAGGAAGGAGGAATTAGACTGTACTCACACTGGGTTGCGGGAGGCAGTGAGACTCAGAAAGCGCATCCGAAAGGCTGCAATGTGAAGCAGGGCTGAGGAGGGGGTGGAAAGCTTGGAGAGAGGCCACAGCACAAAACAGAGTAAGTGTTTGTCCTGCACAGAGAGAGACATGGACACCCCGAGGTAAAGGGCTTCTTTTTCCTACAGGCGGCATGTTTTTGTTTGCCTAGATGCTCGTTTGAAAGGAAAACCATTCAGGAACGGTCAGGACAAAGTCAGAAGAACGATGTGTGTGTCTGCGTATGAGTGAGGGAGAAGGGAGTAGTATTTCTGTGAGCAGCGCTCACGTGGCCACATGTGGGTTAACAAAAAATGAAAAGGCAGCTATTCTCTCTCTGGATGTAATTTGCAAACCATCATTAATTAAATAATGCTGTCCTTTTTTTTTTTTCCAGACTAACTTAAGCTGTAACGGAGTGTAATCTGTTGAATAATAAATATCCTTGTGTTTCACTGAATGCATAATGATGCATGTCAAGAAGAAATCTGTGGTTCTCCTTGAACATCTCCAAAGTTGTTTAGATTTGCCTTTTTAACAAGCTTTTAATGTAATAACTACAGAGGAGTATCATAAGGCAATGTTTCCCAAACCGTGTGAGCTGCCAGGCCCTGTAGGTGGTTTCCAGATGGTCTGGAGACCATATTAAAATAATAAAATCATAAACCAGAGAGTTAAAACACGGGCAATAAGAGTGCCGAGCAGGCCACAAATGTGCATCAGGAATTTCATTTACAAACATAAGGGATGCGCCACAAAAGCTGCTCGCTGACGGAAAGACCTGCGAGTTTTCACCAACTTCTCCAGCATTCCGCATGTGTCAACCTTGGCATCCACCAGCACCTTTTCTAAGATGCAAACTGCTAGGAAGGCAACATGTGGGGCTTTATGCCAATGCGTAGGGCAAGGGTGTGAATGCATTTGAGCAAAACCAGCTTTCCATCAACAGTGGGCAGGTAAATCCGCTGAGCCACTGAGGCTGCTTCCAACTTGCATTGCCCCGTGCGGTATATCAGCTTCCACACAAAAGACCCGAGCGTGTTGCATGTGATCTATCACCTATATACTTGAACGGACATTTGAGTGGACTCACCTGCCTGTTTTGCCCGCAGTTCTGGCAGCACAAGAGCTGTGAATCTGATAGGTGCTGCCGGTTAGGCTGGGGTTACGGCTGCTTGGTAGTACTGGAACAGGTGTTACTGGTATACTGGTGGTCTGAGTATTTCTGAACGTACACAGTTAGATTTTCACACTAGCAATAGCTTGCAAATAACAAATATGCTCAAGTGCTGGTTCTTATTTCAAATTCAAACCTGATGTATCTTCATGAATTCCAAAGGGAAATATTTACTCTGTGCAAATTACCTTTTTAACCCATAAATGACTAATAAAATATTTATAATCTTTATATTCTATTCAATAGCACATCAAAAATGACATGAATGTGTGTGTCTCTTCTCTCCAAGGCTGTGCACTAAAATGAGCACAAAATGGCTACTTTCCATTATGCTCTAGCCTCCTTAGTGACTAATGCACTCGGTCTACAACAGAAAACAGGTCTGTGTCTGCATTCTGCAAACAATTCTGCTGCCTTCTGAGCAGCCAGACAAACCCCCCAGATCTGCGTACCTTCAAATGCTCAGATATAAAAACTAGGGGTTTGATTTTATTTTCTAAGAAAAGCTAACCTGCAAAGCATTTCTGTTCTTTTTACCCTGTGTTAGAGACAGATGATTAGTCTGAAAGGTAAAGAAAATTCTCTTCAAGTAAATGAATCTATTCATACTTAGATGAGCTATTCTTCTGCTTTGGCAACCTGTGGAAATGGTAATCTAATCATGCCACAGTACTAGTATCCAATATGCTGAAAGCTTGTAATTCACAGCTCAAGGGGAATGTGGAAGATAGTTGAGAATGCAGTAATTATAGGGCTGGTGCTAGAATGAGCAGTGAAATAATGTGTATTATTTTGCTCATAAGCAGATTTTTTTTTTTTAGCCCATAGCAAGCAGGTTGTGCGAGCAACCGAGCTGCAGGATTTTTGTCTTTGACACAAAGCCGTAGGACATCTGGTGCTATTAACTATAATTCCCTCTGTGTCCCAGTAACACCTTTATATGAATATATGCACATGCATGTACACTTACCTTAAAGCTGAAGAAAAGTGTTGCCAGAAAAACGATTTCTGAGTATATCTCTTCATACAGTATATCTCTTCATACACTGTTCTGTGAAGAACTGGCAAGGAATTAAGTTGTATTTGGATTCAAACCAGTTAATGCTGGGGACACTGGCCTTTTAACTCCAATCAGTGGTGTCAAATAAACTATTTTACCTGTAGGAAAGGATCACCTGGGCAGCTTCACCCTCATCTATAAGAGCCCATGACACTGGCCAAGCCCTTGAAGCTCTTCTGCTCCTTTCCCATAGCATTTCACTATTGAGGTTTTAGCCTTTTTTTACTACAAGTTCTATGCATTTTCATTTAGTTTTGGGGTGTTTTGTGGTTTGAGTCACAACGTTTAGTGTTAAAAGATACTTTGGGAGTTAACATGTATTGCATGGAAGCTATGGGTAGACCAAATAATCCCTCCCAGATGAAGCTGAGAATGCTACCCAAAAGGACCATCCTGTAAGAATCCAAAGATACCAATCGAAGCTTGAAATTTGTTGCACCGTATAAGATGAGAACAAAAGCAAACCGCAGAGGCAGAGTTCAAAATGAATGTAGTTTTGTATGTGTATGCATGGGTGTCTATATTTGTGTGTTCAGACAAGCACAAACACACGGGTATTTATTGTACTTGTGGACTCCTCTTTCTTGCTCCAAGTACATTGCCAGTGCCTCACCTACCTGTCACCCTGATGCATATTATACCATGTAGGGTAAGATTTTCCACATGCGTTTCCAGGAATAATAATGCCCATATTGTTTTTACTAGAAAATTGCATAAGCACAGTAACAATTCATCTAGCCTCTGCCTCATTCAGCAAAGTGCAAAAAAACATTGTGCAGACAGGAACATGTGTTAATGATGCAACTGATGTTAATATTGTCACGTAGGAAGAATTTCACACATGGGAGGCTGTGGAAGCTCTGTTCTCAACCAAGTGGCATGCAGCAGTGTGAAGGTGAAAAGTAGCCTTTTTAACCCTTTTTTTTTTCTTTTGACAACATCTAGTGTATAGGGGAGGGGGAAATACTGTTGGCTCAGTTGTCTTTAGTGAGGAGGTCTTACTTTTAATTTGTACCAGTGGAAGTGAGGAAGATGAATCTCTGAAACATTTCAGAGCAGTTTAGGATATTTTTAAAACCAGAAGCTCTTTGACTGTAATACTAACATAAATTACAGTAAATAGTGCTTTTCATCCTGAAGGACTCTAACATACTCAGCAGACCTCAAATTCATTCTGTTGCGTGACCATGGTAAGGTTTGAAAAGATTGTCTTCTCGTTTCTGTCATGACAGGTTTTGCACTTTCCCCTTTATCATTATAGGGTTATTCATAAATACGGATATTTATTTTCCCTTTTAAGAGTCTAAATTCCACCGCACGTGCTTAAAAATAGATACAAAGCAGTTCCACACAGACATATATAAAGAACATTAAGGGTATACTTTTCCAACTTCACAATTTAAACTTTTATATAAAGAAAAATGTTTCTGTATTTTTTCCTGAATGATATACAAATATTAGAAGAAAAACAAACAAAAACAAAAAAAAAAAAAAGAACCCTTCCTCTAGACCAGTCACTTTTTACTTGGCTCTAGGGGGTTAAAAAGAAATTGCTCACAAAAGGAAACTAGGGAGGAGAAATATGAAACAATCTTGTCCTGTTGAAATTACACGTTTCTCGTGATAAACAGGTCAAATCAGCAGGTTCTTAATCTCAAAGAAAACTGCTGTGGTGGCCTACTTGGCTGTTAATACATAGCACATTCAAGACATGTATAGAAAAGTCAACTGAATGGGATAACAAGGAAAATATAACTCATCCACAGTCCTAAGCACTAAATTCAGGAAAACCGTAAGAAATTTCTTTTTTATTTTATGAGTAGATTTCATTCCTGGTATACACGATTAAACAGCAATTTCATACACAAAAGAATGACATTATGGATGTAATAAGCTGCCTTTGAAATTATTAATATCTTATCGTTTAAGCTTTTTCTAATCATTCTACAGGTAGGGAAGTCTGCACCCTGAGAAGGTTTGGATAGAGGCAAGTCCGTGCACACAGTTTGTTGCTGTTTTCTTCACCCAAGTAATTCAGCCCAAGTACTTTGAATATTTCCCTTTTTAGTCTTTAAAAGCTGAAGGGAATCAGACCTGCCAGCGCTTTGACAGACTCTGAAGAAGACAAAGGTCACAGGAAGAGACTGCTGTCTTAATGTGCTGCACTCCTCTCTGCAGCAAAGTCTCCCTAACTCTAGCAATTCTCCAGAAGTTCCATGGTTATTCCAGCATAGCTCTTTGTCTGGATACCCTTAATCCCAAATAAAAAGTGGGGGTGTAGTGATTCAGTTTAAACCACTTCCAAAACGCGTAATTACTCCAGAGTAATAGCTTTTCTGGAAGACATCCAACTAGCCTCAAACCATCCTCTCAGCTGGGTGCAGTGCAGCCGTGGATGATGCTGCTGTGACCGACAGCTACACACAGTCTGTATATCCTCTTAGATCCCCTGTGATAAAAGGTAAATGATATTAATATTGTTGGTGGCAAGAGCTGACCGATTTACTTACTGGAGCTGGTTTTAATCTTGAATTTATAATTTTTCCCAAGTTGTTTGTGAACAATCCTCATTATTACACATGTATTTGTTTATTGTTGGCTAACAGACAATTTATGAGAAGCAGACCCCAGCCTGTGGATTATTCATCATATGTCCATTTTAATTATTTGCTTTTTGTGCTGGGTGATTGGCATTTGACAGTGATACTGCTCAGACGCTGTAATTTGATGAGAATAACAAATAATGAATAACCACATGTTCTCAGCAATATTAACCAGGCAGATAAAGGTGCTGGTATTAAGACAGACACTCTCCAAACATCCGTGCCAATAGAAATTGAGGTCATATAAAGGTTTTCAAGCATAGAGCCAAACTGAACAGCCTGAGTTGAACCAGGTTGTGGGTTGCTCTACTGAGCATCCTTGGTTTTGTAGAACATTCACAACTATTTCTATTAGCTTATTTATTTATTTATTTTTAACTGACTGGTTTGGGCAAGAGGATACAGACCTGATTCTTCGCCTTTGTTTCATATCCTGTAAGCCTGCGGGAGTATCTTCAGTCAGAGTTTTGGGTTACCTTCTCAATCACAGCGAGCCAGTGCATCTCACAGACTGAGATTTTTATTCCAAAAGAAACACCGAGTTTGTCAGAAGATTAGCTGTATGCAATAAATGGGCCTTATTAGAGAAGCAATTAAAGTAGACATTTCAGACTTAGGCAGAAAATGATAGAGACAGAACCCAAAAATTGGAACTTTGGTTAAAAATTTGATCTAGACCCTTTGCTGCACATCATGCACTTAGGGGTGTGGAGAATTTGCTATGTGGATATGAAATTGTATGGATTTGTAGGAGTCAGTTTGCTGGCACTTGCAAAGATTTTATATTGGCCTTGTGATCTTCAAAAAGCACTTCTGTAGTCTAGAGATTCAAAAGGTCTAAATACTTCGAAGTGTCAAAATTCATTTGGGCATGTTTGCCTTCTTTTTATGTATTAAATAGATGGCCTGGGTTTACCTTTTAACTTATACAGCACAAAACATCCGGGTTTACCTTTTAACTAAGCCAGTACAAAATGCATCATTCATTTTTTACGATTATGTAAATGTAAGAAATGCTAATATTATTTTGCTGTCTAGGGGTTAGGGAAAAGGGAAGTTTATCCCAGGCTGAGACCATGAGCACTAACTCTGAAATCTCTAGCTAAAGGAAATTGTAATTGGAAAATAAATACTACATAGTTTTGGGAGAGAAAAGTTTACTCACATTGGTTCTTTATTGTGACAATGCTTCTTGTTCTTGTGGAAATTATGTAAAATAAACCATTGATTTTTGCCATTGGAATGATATGACATAAATTCAGCCATCAGGGTTTCAGGATCATGTAGGCAAGTTTCAAAATTTCCACCTCTACTAAACTGATGTTTTTTTAAAATAAAACAAGAAACAAAGAAATTTTTAAAAAAAAAAAAAAAATGGACTATCATCAGACATGCAGCTGATGTCTCCAAGGAAGTTACGGGAGTTTGTGCCTGACATATACAAACTGTGAATCTGAATTTCTTCAAGATCTGTTTTACAAGCATTTCTTTAATAAAGGGATAAATATGTGGAAAGAAATGAGAATGTCTTTCATTCAAATCTTGTTTAAAATTAACACAAGACTGTCCATCCTCTGTCATGTATGCCAGGGCCTCTGTCTTTCTTTGTTTAAATATCTTCTGGGAATTGGTGATGTCCTTTTGCTAGTTCAGGACTCCCAACGAGAAATGATTTTTGGGCTCATATTTATTGAAATGCTCTTATCTGTGTACTATGGTAAATGCTCACTATGGGGACTGTAAATGAGATGTCAATATTTTTTGTGCTCAGGACACTCAGATTGATCATTAGGAATTTCACAGGATCACAGGATTTCTAGGTTGGAAGAGACCTCAAGATCATCGAGTCCAACCTCTAACCTAACACTAACAGTCCCCACTAAACCATATCCCTGAGCTCTACATCTAAACGTCTTTTAAAGACCTCCAGGGATGGTGACTCCACCACCTCCCTGGGCAGCCTGTTCCATTTCCCATGCCAAGACAGTATTTTCAGCTGATTTGGTGCATTATTAACTGCGACTCTTGTCTTAAAAACACGTAAATAGATAAAAGGATGAGATCACTCACAGTGACCCCAAACCTGTCACCGAGCAAGGACATAACTTGTTAATTTGAATGTAAAATGGGAAGACAGAAATCGGGTTTTGGTGTAGATTTTAATTCCTCTCAAGACAAAATACGTATTTAATACACATTTTTCATATGCCTTGTTCACCAAACAATTTTTTCTAGGTTTTGAAAAATGTTTATGTCCTTGGGTTTGAGTCAGTTTTGCTATTTTAACTGAAATTTGGCCAAAGAAAACTATAATTTCTTGTGTAAACCCTTTGTCTACATTTCCTCCTCATTTGAAAGGGATTGTATTTTCCCCCACGGCGGTAGAGGATCTGCCCGACGGGTGACTTTTAGCAGGTCATCTGATAACCTTATCAGGACCACAGGGGAGGCAGGACTTTTGAGTTGGGTCATAATTCTCTTTCTCAGATGACAAGTTACTGTTCAGCCTGGAGCATGAATTTAGTCATAACTTTCCCTCTCCCTTTCCTTCCTCCTGCTACAAGCAGCTCTTGCTTTTGGTTTTGGTTTGGGGTGGCAGGGGGTTAGGAAATACACAAGCATATCTTGCTTGTTTTAGAGATTCTTGCTTAGACTGGAACACTCCAAAAGCAGTAAGTGTGCTGAAAAATGCAGTTCTGGCTGAATAAAAACAAGTCAGTACTTCCCTGGCTGAACAGATGTTCTTGCTCAATACCTGTATGATGCTTTCCTTCCTGAATGCTTGTTTTCTATGTTTATGTTTATTAGTAGAATAACATAGTGTGCTGTTATAGCTGCATAGCTCTTTTGCGTTACAGTGAACTACATTGAAACTGATACTAAAGTGATATAAATCAATTCTTGTGGTGCTTCATGACTATTTATAGTAGCTAAAAAGTTGTTCATGTTGCTTGTATCAATCATATTCTTCTTTTAGTTTGTATTGGCTTTTATTTTCTTGTGTTTGGCAATTGTACAGTTTCTTCCCAACATATATCTGATTAAAACACAGGAGCCCTTCATCATTGACATCATTTGAATAACTTTTAACTCATAGCCAAACTGTTTCGTATAAACTTAGATATCAAGTAGCATAAAATAAGATTCTCAAAATAAATTGAAAGGTAGACTTCTGAGACTATGTGAGAGCAATAAAGCCTTGATGCCATTGGGGACTGAGTAAAAAAGCTTAAGCATATACTTTCTTTTAAGATGGGAGTTTAAAGATATTTGAGTCCTCTGCTGGATCAGGTGGCAAAGTGCTATCTGCTGTGAGGAATCACAGCCTATACTCATCAGCATCATGAGGCAGTTTGCTCAATAAAGTAGGTGGCTACTGTCCCCAAAGTAGTAAATTCCATCTCATATAGGCTGTATTAAGCACACTTGAACAGGCTATGTCAGAGCAATGACTTTCTTGATTGCTTAAAAGCTTCTGAACAGCCTTAGGGTTGAATAACATGCAAAACTGGTGTACCTACATTTCTGTATTTGCTGTGTATACCAGTACCCTCATGACTGGAGGAATATAACTGTCCCATATATATACACCTGTCTCATAGTGCAGGACTTTCGCAATGTGGGTCAACTTTGAAAGGTTCTTTAGTAACAATGCCGCTCACTGTCTTCTGTGGTTTACTGTATCTTTAAAAAAATCCCAGACATAAAAGTAACCAAACCATGCAGGCACAAATAAATAGAGCAACCCTGAGAACTGATTTTGACTCAGAAAATGAAAGAGGGTTCCTAAACTTCACAAATTGCCATCAGGTTAAAGTATACCTGTACAGTTTTCAGTGGATTCGACTGGATGTCATTGATAACAATGTACAGCTTGTTTGCACACCGTGGCATAAAAGGGAATCAGTTTAAAAACAGTGTATTGGGATAAACTCTTTGAATGAATCACTCTTATTTCCACTTCATTTCCATTTAAGTTTAAAAAAAATAGACCTTATCAGTCATATCCACTTCTAAATGTGTCCACATCAGGGGTGGGTTTGCAGCAATTTAACCTAATTGATTTCTAAGCCAATTTAACTGCATCCCTAATCAAATTCTGTGAGACCAGCTTGATGCCAATGTGTGCAATGATACAGAATTCTGCTTACCCCACCTTAAGTTTATTAAGTGTTCAGAAAACCACTGGGAGTAAAAACCAGTAGAAGCTTGTTTTCTTGCTAACATCAGCAGCAAAGAAAGAAGGTGCATTTCCAGACTGAGGAAGGAAAAACTTTTACAGTCATTTATTTCTCATACAGAATCACACTTTGAAGTGTCAGTACCCCAGCCAAATACTGCCTTTTGAAGGTTAGTTGCAGTGAAGAGTATAAAACTAAAATCCTTGCAGTAATGTTGAAAGCAGTAATTTTGAAAACAGTGATGTCCAGCTACGTTAATATCTAGCTAGCTTAAATGCTGCATGATCAGATTACTCAGAGATAATTGGCTTGCTTAAGTCTCCTCTAGGTTCACAGGTTAGTTTCTGGGATTCACAAATTTAGAAGAGGAGAATCCTAATTATTGTCTAGTCTGACCTCCTACATGACAAAAGCTATACAATTTTAACCTGCAGTTTCTCTGTCAAATTTGTGACAAGCTCCTAAAATGACTGACAGATCCTAAAATGACTGACTGCTAAACTTGCTTTATCATCAGTCGTCTCCATTGACACCGTGGGAGGATGAGAGAGTGGCAGCGGAGGATCAGGAAGGACAAAATGCAGTGCTTCTTAATGAACAGCAAAGGAGGGCACGACGCACAGTACTCGCTTCATGAGTAACGTGTGAGCTTGATTCTAATCATGCATCTGCCCTGATATATCTCCAGGTTTGATAGGATTCAAGTCTCCTATGTACTGGCTGCTTGGATATTAAATATCCCATCTGTAACCGAAGCGAAACCATATATACAAAAGTATATTAATATGTCCAGCGCCGGTAGTTACAAATATTACAAATATTACATGATCATTTGAAGAAATAGCACCTACAGTAATATGTCCAAACAGAGTGGCAAGTGTGGGCTCCACTGTGACATGCTCACTGTGCAGTTAGATGTTGAAAGAACTGCTGGTATAGTCTGGAAATTAGGTTGTGTTTTCACAGTTCAGGTTAGGTTTTCAGGAATCCAGATCCAATTCTGGATCTACCTGGATTTTAGTAAAGCCTTC